>PNEQ01053175.1:59321-123071 GCA_003012365.1 Medauroidea extradentata
ATATATATATATATATATATATATATATATATATATATATATATATATATATATATATATATATATATATAGAATCTATCGAACTTACATATAGCGTTAACCGTCCATATAATCATATACCGTGATACACCTTAATATCGTGATAAACCACATTGCAATCTTCACAAAGTTGGGCTCTGTACACATAGTTCACTAGGTTATCAACAGATAACAGGCATGTGTAGTTTCGGCAATAAGCGGCCAATGTATCTCAAATAAGATCACATATTTAACATATTTCTGATACTGAAGTTCGAAGCCTTAGAATTACGAAGATTGGCAGGTTTACCCTGTGACAATATTGACGTTTTTGTTCATCTCGGTGAGGCTCTCATTGTTTTTTGGGTCTTTTTTAAAATACCTTGAAAGCTATGAACAAATTAGTACTTTCACAATGGAAAATCGAAAACAACACCGCCAACTGTTATTCGTGTAGCAGTTCTTCAAGCGTCACTATATAAAAAGATCTTTTTAATTCTGTCCGAAAGCATTATCATAAAAAATGGTTGAACGACACCAAATATGTTTTATCATGCAAATCCCTCTCCTTGTTCATGCGAAGGCTCTCAGGTACAGTCTGGGAGAGCTCATTTTGCGCGTTTGAGGCCTAGAAGTTGTGAAGCAGCAGAGACGACACAGCACACATGTCACTCTAACCCTCGCCTCTATAGGAGCAAGTCACTGAACTGGCAGGTAGTCTTCTCGCCGACAACTAGTATGTACGAGACGTTCAGTACTGACCCTACCATTTTATGAAATCACATTAACGATTAAAAGGGTACTGTATTGGCCTACATTTATTTAAAATAATCCGTAACAAGGTTTTCGTACACAAAAAGAACAACAAATACACCCATTTTGACCATTTTCGGTAGCGTAAAAATTAAATTTAGAGATAACCGGAGGATCTGAATTGTGATTACATGTGTGTAACTATCTTTGAATGATATTCCTAAGTAGACATAGCTTACGCACGATGATCAGTTTTCAAATAATCTCGTAACAGCCGAAGCTGTGCACCGCTATGCAGCCTGGGTAGGCTACCTTGAAAATCGTACTATCATACCGTGCAGAATGATATGCTGTTTCAGGAAGTACAGTCCCACAAAATATTATCTCTAACTTCCGCTGTTTTTACTCGCATTAAATTCTTCTACATCCAGCAAGAGCTGCCCAGGCGCCTACTGGTCGACGAACTGGACTAACTAGGTTCGGTTTAGACTAGGAACACTGGTTTAAAGTGGGTTAGTTTTGTAATGTTCGAGTGAAACGAACACTAGTACTTGATATATACATATTCGTCATCTGTAACGACCGCTCATGACGTCATCACCCAACTCTACCGCCGGGTGCCTTGGTCACGAAGATATCCTCAAACAAATGTAACCTCTCTCGGTAGACGAAGTTTGAGCTGGAGCATGGCCATATATAGTATATGACGTTATTCTTGAATATGGCAACACTGCATCACAGACTAAACTGTAATACAGACGTGAACTGACGTGGCGGGCGGCTTACATAATACGGGCAACCTTTGCCGCTTATTGGCTGCCCGAGTCTGTGATACCAGCCGCGTGTCTGTTTTGCTCCCCTTGGTGTTACGGCTGGTTTCCTATTGGTCTGGACGCCGGCTAGCTGGGCAGCCGCCTTACGCTGATTGGCGGTAGACGTTTCCACCATGTTGCTGGCTAGGGAAGTCATTTTGTTTGTGTGTGTGACTGAGTTTGCCGTTCTACCGGCTTTCACACTTCTGTATTTCTAATTATTCCGTGACTGTGTCATGGGCTTGCTGCCTTGGGCTACTCGGCTTCCCTAGTCTCTGTCAGCGTGTCTAGGTGTATCTTCAGTGGCGTGTCTACACAGGCTAGGGCAGCCAATGAGCGACCGGCAGTAGATTCCCGGTGCAGCGTTACCACATTCCAGACATCGCCTTTTACTAAAGACGCCCATGGCTGGAGAAGTCTGCTGTTGGAACCATCAGTGCAGAATGTTACGTCAGAGAGATTGGCGACTGTCAGTACCAGCATGTTCCAGTGCACTTCACAGAACGTCCACAGTAAGTCCCTGTTCGTCGCTTCGAATCATCTGAAACACACAGTAAGCCCAAGAATAATGCGTTACCTAACAGCTGCGAAGTATTTTGTCCGCCACTGTTAGTGTTCACTACTGACAGCTGTGAAAATAATAATTACATTGAATTAAGCTCCAGTGGACTGTATTTCACATTTATAATGTAAACCTGATGCAAACAACACTCACTTGAGTTTCGAAAGAAGAAGCAAAACAAAACATATACTTAGAGCTCAGATAATTTCAAGTTAACCTTCGTGATATACATGTGTCCAACAGTTACGCCCGGTTGCACAAAGCAAGTTCAGGTATTGATGTAAGATCATTGGCAAGATGATCCATGATCAGTGTCCTTAAGTGTTGCAAAAAAAAAAAAAAAAAAACAAGATCAGCACTTGATCCAAGTAATTTTGAACGTGATCCTAAACTGTCGATATTTCTTGGTTCAATAAATGATCCAAGATCATAGCCTTTACCAAATTTATGGTATCCATATTCGTTGTAATTTCGAAATGTATGTGAATTGGCTCAAAGGTAATTTATGTACGTCAGCGAAGGTAATGAGTATAAAAGAGCTTTGCATCGCAAATTAGAAGTTAACTTAACAAAAATTTCCCAGAAACGTTGTGTTACGCACTTATGTGAATTGTTGGTAGTGTAACGAGATCGTCACAGATTTTAAAGTTTATTTATGTTTGATGATATAACGAACTGAGAAAGACTTTGCTGTTATAAGAAGCATCAGAAGCTTTAGTGTTTTGACAGTTCCCACCTTACTATAGTAATTTTTGTTCAACTTAATTAATTTAATGTTATTATTGTTTTGTGTTAGATTAAGAAAATCTCTCACTCCTAGTTATTTGTAATAGACGTTAAATTATCTAAAAGCTATTTAATATTGTTATGGAATTTCTGAAAACACTCTTATAACTTTTCTTCTTTGAAAATACTGCAAATATTTTATGAATATGTTAATATTATCAAAGTTTTGCATAATTGTTTATTTAAATATTTTCTTAATTTATTCTAACATCTGCTAAATAATTTTAATGTATATTTGGAATACTTGTTTAAAATGTTTTACTACCATATGATTGTACGTAGTATAATTATAGTTTAACTTACTAGGTATAGAGTAATTATCTGCTCCAGAGAGATTTCTCTGAGCAGATTGCAGGTTTTATACCTCTTTTGTTGATTGGTTGCCAAGGCAACGGCTTCCAATTTGGAAAAGAACATAGATAATATGCTGTATTGTACAGAGCAGAGAGAGTTCCCTGAATTTTGCTAGGTGAAGCATGCGGCAGAATCGGCCCAGGAGAAAATGGAACATTTTCATTTCTGCCGTCAACCTAAGGTTAGGCTTGGGAACTCAATAGATAGATGACAGTATGTCCGTCAGTTTTAGGCCATTTCGAGAAGAGGCCCGTCATCAGTAAAATAATTAGGTTAATTTTTGAAGTGTCATGAAGACGACGAGACCTTCAGCCTACATTGTAAGGATAGCCATGTTGAATATGTATGCCTGTAGCGTCCCCACACTTACCCATCTTGTGTACAAGGCCGACCATTCCAAATATTGACTTGGATATTCAAATCAAATTTTATTTCATACAAATTTTCGTCTACTGATTTAAAATGAGTTTGGTGTGCCTAATTTCTGCCAACGAGCTCAAACCCAGAGGTCCTGTGTCAGAATATCATGTAAACCGACTGAGCAAACATACATACTTGAACTTAAATTTTAATTTTATCCCTAGCCGAGGAATTTTAATAGAACCTAGTATCAACTTTAACCAAACTCAAGATATTTTCTACTTTATAGTAAATTGTGTCTAATCTATGTGTTTAACCTAGGGTGAGAGATATTAGAATTTTTCTTTTTATTTATTTTTTTTCCTTCAATAAATTGCTCTATCAATTGAGATGTGGTGCCTATGTTATAATGACGAACCTACAAGAATCTACATTGTGGTAAGAAAAGGTATCTCATGCAAATAGAAATTATCTTACAAATTAATCCTTTCTCAACTCACCTTAGTCACCTACACACAGAAAGTCACACTAAACATTAAGCAACATCATCACTATAATATTATAGTAGTTAGGTTAGGGCGTTCGCGAATATGAGTTATCGAAAAAATTTTATTGAGGTTTCGTTTGTCAAAACGTACAGTAACTGTTTCGATATTCTCCTCACATCGTTGACAGCATTAAAAGCAGAAGATAACTCATCCCACGACCATTGTTGTTTCAAACTGAGACGTTATGCGTTTGTCTTTGACCAATTGAGTTGTTAGGAGTATATTAGATTATTTTCACGATATTTACATTATGAACATGCATAATTACTAAATATTTCATTCTTTAATTACAAGCACACGGGTAATTTATTCGAGTGTCAGCCGTGACTTAATGTCCTTGTGTACCAACTTCCGCGGTACAATATACTTGTCTTTTTTTATTCCCACAGCCGACTTCCGTAGCGTATAGTCAATTAGACGCCGGTATACGGTGCGAGAGGTTCTGGGTTCGAATCCTGGCACGACACGAGCATGGATGCTGTGTTGCCCTTTACCTCACTTCACCCTCATCGGTTCTTAAGACCTCGTTGTTAAAGGGTCGGACAACCATCTCCCCCCCCCCTCCCGGATTTGTGTATGTGGGAACCGTGCCAGATGATTCCGCTGGTCAGCGGGTTTTCTCGGGGATCTCCCGTCTCCCTCGTCCCTTCATTCCTGCGCTGCTCTATACTACCATGTCACTTCTCACTAGCGCTAAAGACCTAGATGTTAAGTGCTGACCAAAATCTCTTCATTATTCACTTCATCTCCTATTCCTACAGTACAGTAGGCATTAAACTTGTATTATATTGTAGGACCTACAGCAATTTCGCTCATAAATACGAAATATGATTTTTTGTCTATTCCCTATCCATGAATTGTTCATTGCCAAAGTAAATTTTTCCGTTCTTCATTTTCTGTCTACCAAAATGCAATCGTTGTGAACGATAGCAGATTGAAGTTCAGGTTAAACTGAAAGGTTTGAGGCTTTTTTATTTAATTAGGTTCTATACGGTCGACTTGGTTTACTGGTTGTGAACCCGTCATATAACCTCAGAATTGTGACATAAGGCTATCATTGCAACCACTCAGTTGACGTCTGTTACGAAGTATGCAGCGGTTGCAAGTGTCGTCTGCAGGCGGATGTGCCTATGTTGCACGCGCCCTTGCAACACTGCATGCATGCAGCAGAGGTGAGAGCTGGTGCAGCAGAGTAGAGAAAACCAACACTTCTCACGTAACCTACCTGGATCCTCGTGCGGGATGCTCATTGGAAGAGTGTTTCCACATGCCCTTGCAGCAGAATATGCGGCGTGTCCCGGAAGGAGCACAGCGTGCAAATCTGTGAGAAATAACAGACGAATATGTTATTGTCAAAATTTTATTCAACGTAAATGTTTCGTGTTGACCGTCAACGTGGCTACACAGCATGGAGTTAGTCCTCTCTTGAGCTCCACGTATGTCGTACTAACACTGTTCTGGAAGTCGTATTCTGATACTGAACTTTCTCAGATATGTTGACTATTTAAGCTTCGCTGAGTTATTAAATTCGTGCCTGATATTCAACATACAAATTCATGCTTCTATCTAACAATCTAAGTGTTACCTGTATTCAGTAATTTCATTTTGATATGCGATTGCTTCGGACTAGTAATCCACTTATAACTAAAAAAACATCGGGTGAATATATGTGCGTGTATGTATGTATGTATATATATATATATATATATATATATATATATATATATATATATATATATATATATATATATATATATATATATATATATATGTGTGTGTGTGTGTGTGTGTGTGTGAGTGTGTGTGTGTGTATGTGTGTGATACCAACGGCAGGGCATCACCACAGACTGTGAAATTTCATGGCTGCTCGTTTGATATGGGCGAACTTCTCCGCTTATTGGCTGCCCGACTCTGTTGATACCAGCCCCGTGTATGTTTGGCTCCTGCATGTTACTGCAGGTTTCCTACTGGCCTGGCTGCTGGCTAGCAGGGCAGCCACCTTACGCTGATAAGCCATAGCAGCCATTTTGCTGGCGTGTGTGACTGAGTTTACCGTCCTGGCTATTTCACTTACGTGGCATCATACTCTGAGAGCAAACATCTGATTGGGTGCCAGAAGGCGACTACGGAACCCTGAATGATGAAATGTATTTGAAGTCGTACGATGGAAAAGCAACGAAATGCGGTGGAAAATATAGTTGGGGAGGGTGGGACAAGAGTTATCCGAAATAATCCGGCAGTCAGGGGCTACGTCCGCCATGTTTACCACACTCTAGGAATAGTTCTTACAACTAGGGACGTTAAATCCCTCGTGTCAATATTTCGCGCCAGCCAATTTTTATAAATATTTTAGCATCCTGTGCCTTCTATCATTCGTCGACGGTAATGTGGCATTGTTTGATGTTTAGCGACGAATAACGAACGTTTATAATTGGCGCACCGCAGTTACCAGTAACTCAATCAAATAGCGACACACCAGTCACTAAATAAGAACCTACGATTTCAAAAATTTAATTTATGCACAGAAATCAGTCTACGTCTCCCTCGATAAATACACATCCCTACATTTAGCGTGCAAGGAATCTGTGAAATTTGCATTTCATCATAGTCTGGAATATGATTTATTTTCGTAGGTAAACCTGCTTGAGGCATTTGATATTTGGTAAAATAAAATTTTCGCCATACATCCTGCAGTGCAGTTTATGCAACGAGTATGTAACCATTCATCTGCTCTGCAACTAGAAAAATTCATAAATTTCTATTTCTGCCGAACATTACAAACTATGTCTTCTGGTGGAATTTTCGTCGACTAAAACTGGGTTAAAAATTATATTTTTGTAGGGCATAGAGTGACACAAAAATGTATAATTTGTTGCTATTTCTCGGCAAATTGACCAATTGTTATTAAAATGTCAGTGAAAGATTCAAGCAGAAAATTTACACAAAATTGCCAAATTATCATTAAAGTATAATTTACCAAGTCTTCCCTGAATATTATTGCAGAGGCGAAACTACCGAATGTACGGTAATATAAACCACACGAGACAGCCCAGCAATATGGCGGGAAGTCATTCTCCAATCAAAAGCTAGCTCACCAAGACGAGGCCGAACCAACAGAAAATCTTCCACAGCATGTCGTGGCCAATTAGGGACAAGGTTTATTTTCTAGTACCTCGTGCATGCTGTAAAATTGTTTGTGTTTTTACAAGAGAAAGCTTGTAAATTGTTTTTTAAGCATTTATGAGGCAGTAATTTCATGAAGACTATCAGAATTCTTTGAAGTTTGTACAATTTTGCTAGTATTTCAAATTCTAATGAGTGCAAATGGAATAAATGTATCTGAGCGAAGTGTTCGTTGATAAACCAAATTAATCTTGGACGACAGTGTGTGTGTATATATATATATATATATATATATATATATATATATATGTGTGTGTGTGTGTGTGTGTGTGTGTGTGTGTGTGTGTGTGTGTATGTGTATGTATCTTGTAATTTCAGAAAACAATATTCTTGGAAACTGGTTGCCAAAAAACTTTCAGTTAAGTACAATTTCTGAAAATTGTACAAGAATTTTGCTGTGAATATGCTAAAATCGTTTGAGGAGGTGCGAAACTTGTTTGCAAATAAGGTAAAGCAATTTTAGTTTTCATATTCAGAGGAATATTTCTGCTATTGAATATTACCTAACTTTAAAATTTAATTCAACGTGTCACAAAAAAAACTGTTAAATAATATAAAAAACACTGTTTGGTTACAAAAAAAAATATGTTCCAAATAACCGGCCAAGTGCGCTGTATCCAACAGTGCAGTGGCTACGCAAGGATGTGCTCTAAAGGAAGCTGTGCCTAGCGCTGACTGCGTATACCAACTCTGAGTTGTATAATGGAACAGTTAGACTTGTAAGAGGAGGTATCCTGTCATGCTAGTAGCATGCAAGAAGCGAGGAACTAATTCAGTTGACCTCAGTAACAGGGGAATTCTCTACTGGCTGATTACTGTAGGCAAGTTAAGGGCATCGCATACTTCAGAGCCCCGGCGGGAGCCAGCATAGGGTTGTAACATTTAAAATTATTTTCTACCTGTTGAAGCTACGTACGCTAGCACTGGCATTTGTATTCATCTCGGTGCCACGCATAATGCTAAAGGATATTTTAGGCAGTTTTTTTTTCAGTACCCTGAAAACTGTGAGCAAAAAAAAAATACAAGAATTTTTACGCATTGAAAGGTCCCAAAAAATGGCCATTCACAATTATTTACATGCAATTTCATTCTTTTAGCAATAGCTTCCCTTTATCGACGCAGAAAGTGGTTTTCGTCTGGAAGCGATATCGCAAAAAGTAACTGAGCTTCACCGAATCTAATTTAACATGCAAAATCTTAGCCTTGCTGCCGCCAGAACTATGAGGTAGGGGAACCCTTAAGATTCCATTTGACCCCTGATGTACAAATTCTTGGTTGTTAAGTCAAATATTTATTTTCAAGTAAAAATAAAAAAAAAGTTTTTAGATAGGACCAATGTAATGTATATGTTATTTAACATGTTTGCACAAAAGTTGCTTTATGCGTTTAATTTAACTTGTGAACAGTGAGAGAATAATTAGGATACTAATGTTTTTCTCCTATTGTTTACGAATTGCAATTAACAAGTAATGCAAATTTAGCGAAAAATGTTTATAGAACATTTACATAAAATTGGTTCCATCTGAACGCATTTCATATTTTTACTTTATAACAAATATTACGA
This sequence comes from Medauroidea extradentata, assembly GCA_003012365.1. Taxonomy (NCBI): domain Eukaryota; kingdom Metazoa; phylum Arthropoda; class Insecta; order Phasmatodea; family Phasmatidae; genus Medauroidea; species Medauroidea extradentata. Next base: position 68,262 of record PNEQ01053175.1, read on the forward strand.
CTTAAAAACCAAGAACTTGTACAACAGGGGTACAGTGGACTCTTAATGTCACGTGTTCTGAGTGTACAGTCTGACCTAATATAGCTTCCTCTGAAACGCGACCACGTCTCGTAACTGAGTTGCAACTTTACAAACAAATACTTTTACAAAAAAATATATTTAAATTTTTCAGTGTTTTGTTAAAGAGAAAAAGAAAATAAATTTCCTGTAATTTTTACAGATTATCGCTCACTTGATCATTGTCCTCAAGAGTGAACAGAAACTCAATGTATGCGACTGCTGTAATTATTCTTCAATCTGTTCCTTACATCACAGCCGATTTCTCGAACGAGCGAAAGCCGACTTCCGTAGCGTAGTCGGTAAGGCGCCGGTCTACGGTGCGAGAGGTCTTGGGTTCGAATCCTGTCTCGGGCATGGATGTTTATTTATTTATTAGCATCTGGTCTACATCCATACAAATGAATAAGAGTTGTCAGGATTATACACATCACATTACAACGAACAACATACATCAATTGATTTCATACATAAACACACTTGTTCATATTAAAATTATATATTTAATTAATACATATATTACAGAAATATACATTAGTATCAAACAATTCTTATTAAGTATAAAAGTATTTTCCAATAGAAAAGCTTTAAGTTGCGATTTGAATAATTTGAAAATGTCGTGCTGTCCCTTCGCCTCACTTCATCCTCGTTGGCTGTTAAGATCTTGTTTAAGGGCCGTAAAACCCTCTCACCTCACCTCATACGCAGAGTAAACAGTAATACAGATGTGATATTACATGGCGGTTAATTTGATACGGGCGAACTTCGCCGCTTTTTGGCTGCCCGAGGTTGTTGATACCAGCCCTTATGTTTGACTCCTGCATGTTACTACAGGTTTCCTATTGGCCTGGCTGCCGGCTAGCAGGGCAGCCGCATTACTCATATTGGCGGTAGGCGATTCCGCCATGTTGCTGGCGTGTGTGACTGAATTCGCCATACCGGCTATTTCACTTCTGTATTCATATATATTTAATGCCTCAGACGAGCGAAGAAGCGCGGCAGTACCTTGATGTACTCGAATTCGAGAAAAATGGGCACATTCCGTGTATTGATATTGCATTAACGCACTTAAATATACTTCACAACAATTATTTAAACTGTATTAATAAAAATTAGCTGCGTCATTTACTGAAATACCGAAGAATTTGATAGTCAACATAGAACAACTAAAATTAGTCATTGGAAACAGATTTTGTTTATGAATATTTCTATAAAAAATCTGCAGGACAAATATTACTCAAAACATTTTTGGTATTCACAATCCATATAGAATATCGTGAACAGCCTCCTACATTGTATGAAGTTGTCATTGCTCAACCAGTAGTCTGTCGTACTATTTCAGGAACTACCTTTACGGGTAATGTGTTTATTTCCTCCTAAGGCTATTAATTATTAATTAACAAAAACCGTTGACTTATAAAATTTCTTAAACTACCAAATGCAGTACGTCTTTGAAATCAAACACAAAATTAATTTAAAACTCTTGAAGTTAGGTTTGCAATGAAACATATGACGAGCACCTGACACACCTCAAGATCTGGTTGAATTAACGACATATTTGCCAAGCTGAACTTCATCTACTGTAACACTTATTATGTACACAGCTGCTTGTGAACGTACGCACGCTGTTTGTAACTTACAATCAACTCTAAAGGATGTCCAAATGGAGAAAAATTATAATCATATATATTTTTGAAATAGTGTTAGTTTTGTAAATGTTACTTGAGTGTACATTTTCCTCTTGCGAATGAAATTTTAACTCAGCTATTTATCCCACAGTGGCACTTCAAAGTCAAAATATTCCCCATTTTTGCCGCACAAATCAATAAACGTAAATAAATAAAAAAAATTCGCACTGAAACTGCATGTAGCGGGCTTACTGCTTGACATATTTTGTATTTGAAAACAATTAATAAAATAGGCAAAAAATTAAAAATATCAACAATTTTTTTAGTACAAGAAAAATTTGGTAATGGATTTCAAAACGTGTCAATTGACATGAAGTTTCAGTGCAAAATTTATTAAATAGTTTTATTATTGTTATTTTATTTATTATTAATTTATTATTATTTTTTATCATTATTTATTATTGTTATTATTTTATTAAAATGTGACTTTTTTTAATTAATGTATGTTCATTGATTTTTGCAGCTTAAAAGAACTAATAATGTGCACATTTTGATTTTTAAATGCCACTATGGGATAACTGACTGAGCTAATTTTTTTGTATGAAGGAAATGGATTTCCATGTAACTTCAACAAAACTAACACTATTTCATACAAATAAAAAATTAAAAATTTTTCTCACGTGAACATCATTAAGTAAGTTACTTTTATTGAGTGCAATATTAACCAAAAACATTACGTATTTGGCCAGGCGGCCTTGGCGGGCGGAGAAACTATATTACTCAAATTGACCGTTGTTGTACACATGTAAGCGACGTAGATAACTGGCAGTCTATATATTGTGTTGGCGTATGCATTACTACATGTAACTAGAGAGAAAGGCGATACATTAGCGCGCTTGCAGTGGGCACGAGTGGAACGAAACGTCACTGATGCAGTTATCGGGCGAGAAAGTAGAGTAGTCTATGAATTGATATCAGCGAACAACTCTCTCCTGATTCAATCTTGCAAGCTCTCCATGCAGGTAGTGGACCGCTGCAAGACGTAAAGAGAAATAAGTTTAATTCATTCAACCATATATACAGGATGTCCAGGAACTGCCGCATAATAAACACAACACGCATATACTGGGCTAAATTGGAGACCAACATGCAAGTGGCGAAAGAATATACGATGACATTTTACTTGCACAATGGGCAACACAGCACAGAGTTGTCTCCTATTTCGCTACAAAGATATCCTACTACTACTACTGTTTTGACCATATGAAATTATGGACACAGGTTCAAATCCCGAGCATCGCAAACATGATTCTACTTTTGTTCAACGTCAGCATAAATAAAATAATACTTGGACGAGAAGTTCACAAGGAAACTTTCTCCTAGCTGTGTTGCCATATTGTGCAGGTAAAATATCGCACAGCATTTTGCCACTTACAGTTTCGTTCCCAGTTTATCTCAGGACTAGCTCGGTTATGCGACAGTTTCTGGAAAACTTGCATATTTGCGTATGGCGAAACTAGTAGGACATGTATTTGACACAACTAAAGTTTTGCTGCCAGAAACATGTACAAAACACATTAAATATTGACTTTGTTATTCTAACAAACATTGCCTGTATTTAACTAATTTGTGCAGTATTGCTGAGATAGCGTAGTCTGCCAGACAACGAAATATCTTACTGATTCAACTGACAAAACGCTTGTTTGGCCATATATAAACATATTTACGATTGACTGCGCCAAACATTTTCCTCTGTCCGTGTTCGGATCGGCTGAGTGCTGTACCACAGGACAATGCATCACACCCCGAGACATCAAGCAAGTTGTCGCCACGTTAACACGTTGGACTCGCATTTGGAAGGACCCGGGTTCGATACCCGGCTCCGGCCATCCTAATTTCGGATTTACATGGTTTCCCGTAATCGTCCCAGGCGAATAACGGGATAGTTTTTTTTGACAAACGCCATGGCTGATTCCTCCACTGGTTCCAGTCCACGTGTTAAGTATAGTCACAGTCTCTAGTGACCTCACTGTCGATGAGACGTCAAGTCTAATAAAATCAAAATGAAAAAATAACTCTGAGATCGTAGACGTCTGCGGTGTAACTCGACAAAACCTGCCTGCCAATAACAAAGCCCGCCATGTTTCCCACATGCAAAAAATCAGTGGTTGACCTAGCAAGTTATCAAGCCAGGATCTCTTTAGTGTGAGGCAAGTATTCTAGCCATTTAACCAACCACTGCCGTAGTCCCATAAAAATATATACGGATAAATTCAAGACAATTAAGTTCTCTACGCACAACTACGGTATTACTCTTGACGCATTTACAGTGTCGTACACACTGCTTCCCCTTTATACCGCTTAAACTAGATAAAAAGCCATGTGTGAGAAATTTCCTTGACATTTGAACAACGTATGCCTTTAATGTACTTTCGTGCATGGCATGTTGTGATCTAGAAAACTATTAATGTGTATTTTATAAAAACATAGATAAGTCCAATACAAAAAACGCCCTTCTTTGGGCAATTCTTGTGTGTACACTGTCAGTTCACAACTGCTGACTGCTTGTGAAATAGACCAATAGTCATACTTCAAGTAGGTTCCAAGATATTAGCTATTTTAGCAAAAGTGAACCTACTTGTTAAGCCTAACATTTAATATGTTGCAACACCCGAAACAAAAACGTAACTTGTATTTCAAGGTGTTGAAAGCAGTATCTTGAGATTAGATGTGAGGTGAGTACGGAACAGTGATGGAATGTAAGCGCGGGAAGTAACTGGACCACCCCGAGGAAACTCGCTGGTCATCATCTACGGAAATCGGGAAGAACCGAGCAAATCACTGTGGTGGAATGATGTTACGGCGGAGAGATTAATTGTATGGTGCTACAGAGACGGGAAACAACCCTCAAAATAATTTACGTTGTGAAAATCCTGCCAAGCATAAAGAAACTTCGAAATATCCACTAAAAACTAATTCGCCACCATTATATTTAAAGAGAAGTAAAGAGACCGGAACATGTTTTTACAAGCTGCACATACTCACAAATAACTTTAATATCTAAAATCTCGTATTGGCTCCCTTCTGCATTACTACGTTATATTAATTTTGGAAGTTTCAAATAGGAACTATCTTGTTAACACGCACTGTTTCGACTATATTGTTGTAAAAAAAGTATTTTGACTAGTATTTCTCCAAGAATTTCTTGAGAATCGCAGTAAGAGAAAATATGACAATGCTGTCAAAAGCTGGCGATGACGACGGAGAGAAGATAGTGCTGGTTCAGCTGGGATGCTGCGAGGCCACGTCTGGCGCTGGTTTTCCCTTTCTCTCCAGCGTGATGATGCCGGCTCGTCCCCGGAGACACTGCGAGATGACCCTACCTCCTGGCCAGCCAGTCCGTGACCCACTTGGTCGCTCGCTCGGAGACACGGGTGCGCATCCGCCCGCCTGCGTGCGTGCGAGTCTGACAACCATTCCGCAACCTCGCTCCTACCAGGTAGCACACAACTCCGAGCCAAACTACAGTACCCGTAGACTCGCCAAAGATACATGTAACTTGTAGTAAGACATAGATGAAAGAAAATTGAATGGTGCTATTCATCAGTAGACTTCGCGCCAATTTCAAAGATATCAATAAAACGTGCTAAAAACGTCTTCAGATCTGAAACAGTCTTACAAAAAATATGTTATTATTATGAAGTCAATTTTTTTAACAAGAGGATGTAGAAATAATGTTTTTGTAGAACTGATTTAAGGCTACAACTAATCTACACATATTTTAGAATTTACACATAGTCTATTGCAGGGGAGGATTCAGTTCTATTGAGGGGAGGGGGAAATTCCTGAAAAGTAGGTGTGTCCTAACCCTGAGTCAAAGAGGGGGATGAGGTGTCGGAGTCCTTCCACCGGAAAAATGTAGTTTTTAAGGTGCAAAATGGTGATATTTAAGGCATTTTCTATACAAAAATTCAAAGTACCACTTAAAAAATTCGTAAAAATTGTACAGATAAACTATACGTAAAAGGTCAAAAGGGATGCACGGCCCTTCCCCCTAGATCCGCGCCTGGTATATTGATTCATAATACTGCACAGTTACAGGTGGAACACTGCAGCATACACATACATTTTTTGTGTAGTTTTACACGGATGTATGTGGCAGCGCAATCTCCTCAAATGTCCATGCAATTTTACACTACATATATAGCTGTGTTATGTTAAGATAAAAATACAGGAAAATTTATGTTGGAGGTGCCACGGTTTAAACAGTGAATAAGTACTAGCCTCCCATCATGGCGATCCGGTTTCAAATTCTCGGAGGGACCGGTCCCCGAATTCTCTCGTGAAGGAATCTTGCCGGACGATGCCGCTGCTCGGAGGGGTTTCCCCGAAGTCTCCCGTTTCCCCCGGCACCTCATTCCGACATTGCTCTTTATAAACTCACATCATGTCACCCCTCACCAGGGCTAAATACCTAGATGTTGAATGCTGACCAAAATCTCTACACCGTATGGTGAATAAGAATGCCTCGGTAGGTGTACCTTTACCCAATCACAGTTGTATCAAATTTTTGACGGTTTGTGTGTTGGTTCCAATAAACTATATTTCAAAATATTATTTGTATGTGTATTTTCATGATATGCCACTTGACACAGATTGCTTTCCAAAATATCAGATGTTCTCATTGTAAAAGACTGAATTGTAACATAGATGTGAAGTGACGTGACGGTTCATTTGATACGGGCGAATTACACTGCTTATTGGCTGCCTGCAGCTATTGACACCAGCCCCGTGTCTGTTTGGCTCCTGCATGTTACTACAGGTTTCATATTGGCCGGGCTGCCGGCTAGCAGAGCAGTCACTTTACGCTGATAGGCGGTCATATTGGCCGGGCTGCCGGCTAGCAGAGCAGTCACTTTACGCTGATAGGCGGTCATATTGGCCGGGCTGCCGGCTAGCAGAGCAGTCACTTTACGCTGATAGGCGGTCATATTGGCCGGGCTGCCGGCTAGCAGAGCAGTCACTTTACGCTGATAGGCGGTCATATTGGCCGGGCTGCCGGCTATCAGAGCAGTCACCTTACGCTGATAGGCGGCAAGTGTTCCCCACGCGTTGCTGGTTAGCGAAGTCATTTTCTTGGCGAATGTAATTACAATTTAGATCCACCTATTTCACTTCTATATTCATGAATATTCTGTGGACATATACGCTGAAATACTAATTAAAATGAGAACATTGGTTCTACTCGACCACACTACAGCAAAGCTTGGTTTGCTCTCGTTATTCCGTTAGTTTTGTGACTACCAAATACACGAATCAGGAGTGGACTGTGATGTAATATTCTTGTCAGTATTTAACGATGTCAAGAACATGCAGTCTGAAAGAAATCGGTTTCTGTATACGCAGTGTAATTTAAAATTCTTAGTAAGTTTACCAAGTTTTTAGCACCGGCAATATACGTTCACAGATTGCTAAACCAAGAAGACTACTTTGAGCAGAGCATCCGTGATATATTAAAAAAAAAAGTCAGCTACCGTATTTCACGCCATTAAATTAATGTGTTCGCATGCTTGAAGTTCTTGGCTTTGTTAATAGTTACAGAAATTAATTAATAAAATTGTGCTGTTGATTAATCACCTAGATAGCTTGTGTTTACGCGATTTTCTTTCAGTGAGACACTCAATACAAATGTCTCTGCCAAAAAATACATAGGCCCTATTAGGATTTTCGGTAATTCAACCCTAATGGCAGAAAAGTCATGAATTTTGTTTTCGACAAATACTCGACATCTATCGTACTCTTCGACATATATAGTTTAATTTTTCTGCTGGGTGATGATTATTTAAACGTGAGAAAATTTACTGCGTGTAGGTTTTTTTGTTCAAGGGAAAGTGGTGTAAAGGGGTGAAATGAGTATATTTAGTGAATCCTCGGTATATAGTTCACCCAACTGGCTATTCTCGTTATTTTCCATTTAACTGGAAACTTTCGTGTGTTTATAATGCAGTTTCAAGGTTTCTCGTAATTTGACTCGTAAATATATGCAAAAAGGATAAAAAAAATGGTATACGATTTATCCTAGACATTTATTGAGCCGGTCGAGTAATCATGGTTTTGCTTACTTCAGAATGTTGCTTACGTAAATACGTGAAAAGACATGTAAGTAAGGCTCTTGGTAACGCACCCCTGGTGGCCTACCGAGACGCGGACCCGCAGGACACGGACACACGCGTCCGTCCGCGGCTGAGGCCTAGACTCCTCTCTCTCGGCACCGCTGCCGGCACGCACGCCAAGCGACGATTTCAGATGCGGCTCCCCCAGCCAATCAGGAGCTTTGTTTCAAATCCCCAGCCTTCCGGTATTGCTCCGAATTCGGGCGATTACGACCATCTTTCGTGGTGATTTTATTTCATAAAATCACAGTTTACATTTATCTAATTTTGACATAATTCTTTATTACAATGAACTATACTTATTGCAAAACATATACAAATACTTAAAATTTAAATTAAACGGTTGGGAGAGTTGGCCATTGGTTACCTCTCCTCGCTCCCACCCATGGCAGCCTCGTGCAGGCGGCAGGAGGGGTCGACCAGCACTTTGTCACTGTTGACGGCTACACAGCCCAGAGTACTTAAAGATGTGTGGGCGACTACCCTGGCTCTCATCTCATCATCTCCCCAGTCCAACATATAAAATATACATTAACTCTCCCTGATCATCATATTATCATCCCTATCACATAATACTATTTACACAGAGTACAACAAAACTTGAACCAACTCTGTACTACAATTCTAGCCTGTTTAATTGCCGTGATTGCCACCGCTTAGTACTAAGAACATCTGACACTTAATTCTAATGGACAGTCTTTAATGATATTTACACAAATTATCCCTTCAATATGTACCTTTAATGTATATCGGGCTCTGCCTATGACAATACACTTTCAATATTTTGACGGCAAATGGTCTTAAATGAAGGTATTTGCTAGATACCTATTTCCCGCCGTTTGGTATAAACTTTGCACCAATGCGTGACCCCTTTTAGTTTTACTACAGCGCTAGCAAGCGCGACGTGGGTCAAATATCTTGCTGTAATCATAACTAGGAGCCAGAGATTTCCCGAAAAGATTTTAGCATCAACTGGTTTCAATACCGTATGTAGACGTCTGTACTTCTACTTCATGGCTATTGCCTGACAACGTGTATTTGTGAAGAGGAGTCTGTAATTTGACTGTGCCTATTAGATAAATGTCTCTGTGACACAACGCATCTGTTATCTGAGGGTAGAACGCCAAAACACCGAGAGTTAATTAAGTCCTATTCCTAAATACCCCAGATGTTGCATCAACTTGAGGCAATGTCCTGCGGGCACACCTGCAACTCTGCTTCATGATGCAATAATCTTAATATGACTGACACATTCACATTAGTGGCGTTTCTACACAAACACTTGATATACCACCAACAATGAATCAGAAACGCAGATGTGTACCTAAGGAATTGAAACAAGTTGGTGACAACATTACCGCCAAAATGTCCAGTCCCTACCCATAAAATATTGAAATTAAATCGTCCCTCTCGAAGCGTCATCCCTAGAAGCCACGTAAATTCGCGACTTCACTGACCCATACACTAACCTTCAAGTATTCGTATGTACTCTTGCAGACATCAGCTATCATTGGCGGTTTGCAAACACAGTTATACAATGTTATTGGATCTGAATTCAACTGCTGTTTTATAATTAGCTCAACGTCTTCCAGAATATGTCGGGTCAGACTATTGCCAATTACTAAAGTGACTCTAACTTACAATCGTTTGAATTGTAGTTTGTCCCCAAATGAAAACGACAAATTTTCATGCGCCTGGTTATCCCTAAGTGTTTTAACTGCAGGAGTGGGCGTGTGGGCTTGTGTCTAGTCGCTGAGATTGTGCTGCACATTCAACAATCTTATGAGTTAAACTTTGTCATCAGATTGATCAAGAGCTCTCACCATTCTGGTATTGTAAACGTGAGTCAATGTTCTGGTTGTGGGAGGCTGCGTGAGCTGCAGCTAGCTTCTCTTGCGGATCAGCTCTGTGGTTACTTGCTGTACTTTTGGTGTCTGTCCTATTGCCATTCATCCTCTGCCTGAGTGTGTTGGTAGTGAGGCCTATATACTCTGCATCACTGTGTTTGCATTGCACCTGGTACACAAGATTCTTAGTGACACTGTTGTAGTTGCCATGGATAGGGTATGTTTGGCAGGTGAGTCTGCTGTTGAACAATGTGGAAGACTGGTTGATAACACAGCAGACACAACGGATATTGTTGCTAATGTTGGAGCTGCAGCGCTACGTATTAAGGGACCGGGATGGCCGAATGATCAGAGCATTCTCCTCCCACCAAGGTGATCCGAGTAAGATTCTCAGCAGGGTCTGTCCCCGGATTTTCTTATGTGGGAATCGTTGCGAACGATACCGTTGGCCAGCATGTTTTCTCGAGAATCTCCCGTTTTCCCAGATCTTTCATTCCGACGTCGCTCCATACTCATCTTATGTCACCCCTCACCTGCGCTAAAGACCTCGATCTTAAATTAAGCGCTGAACAAAAGCTCTCACCCGCTACATGTTAACTGTTACTATAGTTCCATAACCTAACAAAACTGTCCTCCAATTCAGAAAATGATATAATTTTATTAATTCAAGCTAATCTAAAGTAGCTAAACTAACCTAAACTGACACATGGTATGGGGAAAGGAGGATCGAGTAACCCGAACATTTCCGATGATTGCCGAGTATGCGGCACAGTCTCGGCGGCTAGACACAAATGTCATGTCGTAGTCGACCTGAGAGAAGAGCAGCGGGAAAGTAAAGGCTGACGAAGGTGCAGCAGTTTCCCTGGTAAAGGTCGCTGGTGGCGCGGCAGTCGCGTGTATCTCACCCGCGGCACACGTGGTCGGAATATCGCCAGCCGCGTGGGTGAAAGTAGCCGTCCTCAAGGTGTGTGTTGTCACGTGGACACATCGCGGAGCAGAACCTGGCCTACGAGGAGACATGCTCAAGGCCATGTCAGTGACGTCGTGCTACCAGTGTACCGCTGCTAAGTTCACAGTACTAGGGTACAGAATATTCAGGAATACAAAAGGCATGGTGCACAACAATCTTCATTCTTAAGTTTTTATTTTTATATTCCTACCAGATATTTTTTTTCTTTTTTCAAACACAAAATGTGGCAACTTTTTTCTATTTTAAAAATGTTTTATCTCGCATAGTTTCTAAGTAACAGCTCGCTAAAGCCAAAATTTGCATGTTTCCGTTTCAAGGACGACAGTAAAACCAATTCACTCACCAAACTGAAAAAAATTCACAGTGAATAACAATGTTGTAGGCTACAAGTTCAGCTGTGTTAAACTACAAAATAAAATAATTTTGTATTTAAAAAAATGTTGAATTTTCATATTTTTTATTTTCAAACTTTTTATTTAAGTACAAAAATTTTTTATTCTTGGTTTTTATGTATGTGAAAATGAAGTCTGTGATGTATTTTTATCCACTGCGGTTTTTTTTTTCATTTTGGTATGTGAGTTAGTTTTACTGTAGGCTAGTCCTTAAAGCGGAAAAATGCAAAAATTTACTCTAACAAGCCATTACGCAAAAACATGAAAGAAAAAAAAAATTCATAAGAGCCAAATTTTGTCTCATTTTGTGTTTAAAATAAGAAAAAAAAATATCTGGTACAAATAAAAAATAGAATCATGGTAATGATAATTGCTGTACACCGAGCCCGGTAGGACAGCAATCTCAGTCACACACGCCAGCAATATGGCTTCGCTGGCCAGCAACATGGCGAAAGCGCGTACCGCCAATCAGCGTGGCGGGATACCCTGCTAGCCGGCGCGGCGGCAAGGTCAATAGGAATCCTGTAGTAACATGCAGACAGACACGGGGCTGGTGGTATCCACAGACTCGGACAGCCAATAAGCGACGATATTCGCTCGTACCATGAGCCGCCATGTCTTTTCACGTACGTAGTACAGCGTATGAACAATGACAGTGCAGAGACAAAACTACGGCTGATTTCTATTTGGTCATTGAAGGGCTCTTACCTGATTTCTCGGCTTAGTAAACTACGTCATGGAAGTGTCGTAATACACGCCGCTGTTCGATGTTATTACGAGGAAGCATATGTCCCCAGAACACTCCCTTCAGCTACAGGCTCTAGATCTGAATTCACAGCACGTTCTCATGAAGAGGAAAGGGCGTAATATGAAGTGATCTAGGACACACTGCATTCAGGTCCAACATGGCGCGTACGGTGAACTCGAGTGGAGTGTAGAAAATTTGGTTATCATTTAACGGCATAGCCTAAGCTTTTCCGGTTTTCGAGGAAATTATTCTTCAATCTCAGACGAGAGCCGATAGCGTCCAATTGTTCTGTAACTGTGTTTTGAATTGGTTCTTATATGTAATGGCATTTTCCGAGACAAACGGCACTAAGATTCTAGCTAAATTTAACAATTAAAATGAAATATTGTTAGTTAAGTAATTAGGTACCATCACGCTATATTATCTTGTCTCAACAAAATCACACAGTTTAAGCTAGTTATAACAATGTTATAGAGCGATTTTAAGATACCGGCTTGATATTTTGCAATTATTATCGTCAAAATTGTAGAAACCCGAGATCAAGACTTTAACAGTGAAGTCTAGAGAAAAATATTTTGGTCAGCACGTAACATCGAGGACTTTAGCGCTGGTGAGAGGTGATATGTTGTGAATATGGTGCAGACCCGGAGTGAAGGGGTGGGGAAACGGGAGATCCTCGAGATAACCCTTACCAACGTCATCGTCCGGCACGATTTCCACATAAGAATATCCGGGGTCTGACTCCGCCGGGAATTGAACCCGGATCGCCTTGGTGGGAGGCGAGAGGTCTGACCATTCGGCCACTGCGGCCCCGTGAAGTCTAGAGCACATGTGCATATAAGATTATGAGGTGGGTAAGGGGCAGCGGTGATATGAAAGGGTGCGGTCTGGGAAAATTCCCGAACAAAAATTCCACATCCAACTGCAACGTCCGTCTTGTTTCACATATGCAAAAATCGTGACCGCCACCTCAGGGACTCGAACCCGGGTCGCAGTTGTGGGAGTCGAGTGGTGTGACAGGTACGCCCTACAGTTTGAGACCTGCACATTGCTAGATATTTCCGACAACAGACTAGACTACAAGATGTTGTTCGCTCCCTCGAAGTCTGCTGCTGGCCTACAATATCTTCTATTGTACCGAAGAACACTTTGAGCCAATAACTAAACGCCCCACGGTCGAGTGGTCAATCATACGTAAAGCAGTCAAATGCGTGAATAACATAACACTGGACCAGCAGAGACAGGAAATATTCTCAAGGTCACTGACTTCTAGGCAAGCTTCCAAGTATATATGTGTTCTAAGTATAGTTACTCACGGCTTGCTCGCTGGTACTGGTGATGCCACGTTATTGGGCCTACGAGTAGTTGCTTCTGTATTATGTAGGCTACTTAGTGCCCTCCATGATGGGTCAAGTTAGTTTATGGCCAGTGGCGAAAGAGACACGAGCTTTGAGTAGTTCTTATTATAGCCCCTACTCAAACAAAAACCCGAATTTTTTAGGTCCCTATTCGTGAACGATGAAATCATACATTGTGCTCGAGTATGTACGGATAAGCTGTCACCAAACAATCATGCGAACTTCTCATGTCTCTAATAGTCCCGTATGATAAACTCTAGCCATACACGCCACCAACATAGTGGAAAGTCGTTCGCAAATCAGACTTCGCAGACGTGCACACTAAAATGAATTGCAACCAAAACTAAACCGTCTCCGACATGTACTAGCCGATCAGACCCAAAAACTGACAGAAAACGCTTCGACTGGAAGCACCGCCGAACCATTTCTCTTGCGTATTCTAGGAGCCGCAGTGGTCGAGTGGTCAGACCTCCCGACTCCCACAAAAGCGATTCGAATTCAATTCCGGGCGGGGTCGGTCCCCGGATCTTCGCATATGAGAATCGTGCCGGAAGATGCCGTTGGTCGGCGGGTTTTCTCGGAGGTCTCCCGTTTCCCCCGTCCTTTCATTTCGGCGCAGACCCATACTTGCCTCGAGTCATCCCTCACCAGCGTTAAAGACCTCGATGTTAAGCGCTGAACAAAATGTCTCACTCTTGCGTATACTGTTTTTTCCAAGGTGTGTACTTTATAATATTCTTCTAAATGTTTCCTTTTAGCAAATTTAACATTGTTCCACCACTTGTGATATGCTAATAAGAACAGTGAACATAGTGTATTTATTTCAATAGTTACCATTCTAGAAAGTAAAATAATATTAATAGTAATTAACACCTGTTACAGGAAAGGGGAATCCATCAAAAATTGTGTACTGTACACTAAAAAGCCTATTCTTAGAGACACTGGAAACTTCGCGTGAAATGCTGACTGCTTGCTAGGCTCCAACGTACTATGCATAATACAGAAGGTTTTGTAATGAAACTCGGAAATTTCGTTGATTCATCTGAGGATACTTCAGATTTTCAACTCCTGTACATATGCTTCATGTGTATTATTGGCGCGCATCTGAACCAGTAGCAGTTCTGCGTGAAAACACCTACTGACTCCCTCGCTATATTTATAGACATATTCGCTGGAGCAGCAGCCAATGATACAGTAGCTGATGACATAGGGTACACAGGACTGTGAAGTCCAGCTGGCAGGTCGTTGAACTCTTCAAGTTTATGGGTGTTTGGTTATCGTTTACTGGTAGCACTGTTTCTCATTTCAAACTGCCTAGTTAGGCTGTACAGTTTTAACACAGAACGTGGGCGATTTTTTCCCAAACTTTTCACACGTGTTACTAATTGCATTATTCGACAATAATATCAAGGTTCATTATTTAAGTTTCAGGTTTATTGGAGACAGTGTTGACTTTAAATATTTCCGCGATTTTCCAATGTCCCTGCCATTACCTTACCGAGCTGTACTGCAGCATCGCCGTGTCCTTTCCCGGAGATAACAGGTGATCGTGTGGCGGTGAGGGGTTACCAGGAATGTGAAGTGGGGCACTCGTGTCAAAAGAGGCGGGGTTTCAATGATGTTTCACAGTCGCTCCGCGGAAAGGTTCCAAGTGGCGGCCTTCACATTTCTCGACGACAGCGCGGCTGGCTGGGTGTTGTAACAGCGATGCTGAGAAGAGCATTACAAGCTGCGTCTCTGTCAACACGTCTGACATTGGCGCCGCTCTTGTCGGACTTGTAGTGGCGTTTGTCGCAGGAACGGCATTATTTTCCGCCCAGTAAAACGAGAAACATCTCGTAATACAGACACGTGGCTAAACCAATGTGCAGCTGCATGGAAGTCGTTGAAATCTAGATCGCGCAAAATTATTTCCGCGAAAAATCGGGCGTATCTCGTGATGTCAATATGAATTAACTATGGAGTGAGTGAGAATTTGGTCAGCGCTTAAGAGGGCGTGGTACATAATTCAACGCTTAAAGCATTAATCTATAACTGTAGGTTTCTTGAAGCCAAATAGCGAAAACTTAACAATAGTAATCCTAGATGATAGTTTTAGCCAACGTTTCAAACAAAACTGTTTCCAGTGTTACGAACTTCTGAGGCACAATCTCTGACGCCGGAACCTCGTGCATTCAACTGCGGTGCAAGATATCACGCGTAACGAATTAGTAATTCCGGATTAATACTTACTCATAAAGTTTGTAAATACCATTATCTTGGATTGTCATTGAGTATTTTATTCATAATGGCTTTAAAAAAAGCGTAGAAATAAATTTATATTTTGAGCGTTTATTTATCTACCACGCACTCTTAACAGCGAGGTTCTAAGCGCTGGTGGGGGGTGATATGAGGTGAGTATGGAGCAGCACCGGAACGAAAGGGCGGGGGAAATGGGAGATCCCCGAGAAAACTCACCGACCAACGACATCGTCCAGCACGATTCCCACATGCGGAAATTCGGCGACCCACTCCGCCGGGAATCGAACCCGGTTCGCCTTGGTGGGAGACGAGAGGTCTCACCCCTCGACCACCGTGGCCCCCAGTTGACTATGGAGAGCCTGCCAGTGTCTACATTGGTCGCGTTTCCCAAATACAGAAGGCTAAAATTTTTGACATTTATTCTCAAGTTCTCCACCAAGAGTTTTGGGTTTAAGGCGTCAATTACGTTTGAGCTTTCGTGTAGTACAGGTTTATAGTTTCTTGGTATGCTCAGAGAATGGATGATTGTTTCGAAGTGGTTTCCCAGTCCGACTTCTGGGGAATTATAAGCGAACCGTCTTGATTGGTATTTTCCTAACTATGCGTGCTTCAGGTTCCCAAAATACGTGGCTCTACGAATTAACCAGCATGCTGAAATATTCTTGTCTCTCCCTGATTCTTATAATAACTGTAAGCTGAAGTGACATGGAATAGGTTTACACAACCTATTTTTTAGGTGTGTCAACTATGAGTAAACATAAATGCGAACGTTAATTATTTGGAATTTAAAGCAAGTAAATGTTTTTGCTCAGGGCTGCCACGAGTTTCAAAAGTAGGATAAACCAATATATTTCGTGATACTAAGGCTTAGAACTTCCGTAACAGATGTTAAACATTTTAATTGTGATCTTTCATTTGATACATTGGTCACATATTACTGAAACTACACATACCTGCTCTCTGTTGGTAACCTAGTGAACTATGGGTACAGATCCTTCCTAGTTTTGTGAAGCCAGCAACGTGGTTTATCACGATATTAAAGTACATATACCACGATGTATGGTCAGTTTTCCGTATATATTTTAAGTGCCACAAGGTAAGAACCAACCTTCGGCTTTAAACGAAAACCAGTCCGGCGATCATGAAAGGACCAAGACATTTCTAATGCAATTCTGACAAGGAAAATGTGCTTACGTCGTGATAGACCAGCGGGCCTGTAAAAAGAGAAAGCATAAAATTAATGAACGGGGTCGACCAGTTGGAGTAATTATAACGGTGGAGGACGACGTTAAGCCTTTCATCTGTAGTTTCGACGGAGCCACCGATCTCTTATTGGGAGTTCGTATCAAGTCACGCATTGTTCTTCGTTGATCTTCTATCGTCCAGACTTTTTTAACGTTCTCTCTTGGCCTTCACCGATTTAGTTATTCGGTGAGCTTCACGCATAGATTAACAACGAAAGCAGAAGTCCAACAACTGCACGTGAGGTGGACTTCGGCCGCACGAGCCATGACTAGAGCCACTGAATTTTGACGTAAAGGATTTTGTACCGACTTGTTTCAATGCTTTATGGGCTTAACAGTACTTCTTCTTCATAGTCAGTGATTTGATGTTTTTACTCTCGACTTGTGGGGTTTTACCCGCAGATCACAGACTTGAAATGTCGCAGTAACCTTACTCTCATTGGTACAGTTAAACGAACTATGCCGCTGCACAGATAAATGAAACCAATAACCACGATGCAGAGTTACTGACCTGCAGATGTACACAAAAAGCATCCGGTCAAGTTAGTACACAATTCTATTCATTAGAAGTCAGAGGCTCTGACCATTCTTACCGTAGCACTGACCATAAATAAAAAAAAATGGCGAAAAGGCAGGTCATATTAAGCCAAGTCAAGTAAAATGAGCTCTATGTCTCGTTGACAGCGAGGTGATACACAAAATCACACAATAACAGGGACATGGCGAAGAGGCGGCTATGGCCTTTGCTAAATTACCATCACAGCATTCACCTGGGATGATTTTGGGAAACCTTGGAAAACGTCAATCAGGATGGACGAAGGCACGGAGTCATAACAAGGAGACTCGTATTACCATACAGCATATTGTGATTCGTTGAACCACGAGTTGTTCACGGAAATATATTTACACCATTTTGTTTCAATGTCTCACGTGCACGTCGGCAGCTGTGCTTCATGGTTATTGGCAGCGTGTCTTTGTTCAGACACGTCTCACATTCGACTGCGCCAATCAGTAGAACCACGATTTTAAGGTGAAAAGATTTTTACAACATTTGGTTTCAATGCGTAATGTGCACATCTGCAGCTCTGCTACATCGTCTGTGATTAAATGATTTTACCCTCACTTACAGACATACGGAGACACAATAACCTTATTCTGATTGGTACAGTCCCATGATAGACGTGTCTGAACAAAGACACACTGCCAATAACCATGAACCAGAGCTGCCGATGTGCTCGTAAGACACTGAAGCAAAGTCGGGCAAACATTCTTTCGCGAGAAAATCGTGGCCCTGTCAAACAGAATAAGGCTACTGTGACACCATGAGTCTGTGATTTTCCAGCAGAGCCACAAGACGACAAATGAGACTTCCAGTCACTGATCATCAAGCAGAGATGATAATATGCGCGTAAAGCTTTGAAACTAAATTGCGCGAAATTATTTCCGTAAAAGATCAGTGCATCGAACCATCACTGAATTCTGCGCTACGTTTTCTGGCAAAAATAATGGTAATAAGTACTTTGTAATTGTAGTTAAATACGCTCCCTTCAAGTACTAGTAATTCAGATAAACCGTATCCACAAAACAGTTTGGCTATGAGTGCTAATGTACAGACGTACATTGAAGTATCCAAAACTCAGCGGTTGGCGTAGTGGCTACAGCATTCGCCTTCCACTAAGGCGATCCAGGTTCGATTCCCGGCGGGGACGCTCCCCGAATTTTCGCACGCGGAATCGTGTCGGGGACCTTCCGTTTACACCGTCCCATCATTCCGGCACTGCATCTTACTCACTTCACGTCACCCTTAATCAGATCTAAAGACTTAGACGTTAGGTGCGGAACAAACTCACTCACTCAGTGCAATATGTTATTTTATGATTCAAAATGCATCTCTATGTGCAGACCAATAAACATATATTCGTGTGAATCAAATACAATTTCCTTGGCGAAATCTAGTAAGGGCAAAGTAGGTTTACCCATTGAGAGGAATTGATCCCTGTCAGATCGGTTTTACGGTTTTTCTTATAAATCAGGGAATAGACACATTGTTTTACTTTATTTACGCTGACAAGGCATAGTCTATTGTTTCATTCACTTTTTGGAATCCATATGGCATTGTTTCTATTAATGTTGCAGCCTAGTCGCTCCCGTAAATAAAGCAATTTTTCCTTTCCAGCTGTTTCCCGTTGCAAAATAATGAATATATTATGGTTCCAGCAATTACAGAAAATCAATTAAGTTTGTATCTATGCCTTGTCGTGACAAAAATTTTGATACATCGACTGCAACAGAAGTTATCGAGAAGTAACAGATAAATCCAGGGAGGTACCCAATACCCGTTAACGTATTATCCCGAGTTATATTCGTTTACGAACGCCGCGTTGTAAACTAGGATAACTATAATTGGTACAGTTTATATGGAAAGTCATAACTAACGCCAGTGATTTGTGGTGCAAAGAACTGTGCATAAACTTGTTTCAATGTCTTACGAGCACAACTGCATCTCTGCTACTGCAGTGTGTCATTGTGCAGTCTCATTTGACTGTGCCGGTTACAGTAAGCTTACTGCAACACTACAAGTCAGTGATTTTCAGATAGAACCCCAAGATGCTGAGTCACAAAAACCTTCCAATCACTGTACACGAAAAAGAACCGTAGATGTGCGAGGAAGGTATTCAAAGAATTTGGTGCGAAATTATTTTCGTTAAAAATTAGTGTATCTTACCATCACTGAATCCCGTGCTAGCTTGTCAGGTAAAAATCAATGACAATAAGTAATTTGTAATGGTAATTAATTAAGCTCCATTCAAGTTCAAAATCTAAATACAACTACGTACGCTTAAGATGAAGCGGTCTGCCCATGTGTGCAAATATTCTATCATTGAAGTCTTTGGTTCGAAACTCAGTACATTTTTTTTTTAATGTTTCAAAACGCATCTTTATGTACAGGTAAACAATTATTTATTTGCGCCAGTTAAATATAACTTATTTGGCCTATAAAATTTTACGGTAAAGTATCTTATGGAGACCAGGAAATTTTGCTAATATATTTGTGAAGACGTTATATTTCAAACTAATACACATGTTTTCTGCTTTTACGATTGGGTTTCTGTTTTGAAACACTTGTTTGAGGTTTGTGTACCAAGACCTACACTCACTGACCCACTCTCTACCTTGTCACATGTATAACTGTCCACTCACTGGAGCAACAGACAATGTACAAGTAGTTGAGGACAGAGTGTACACAGTACTGTGCAGTCCAGCCGGCTGGTCGTTGAACCCGCGAAATATCCGGGTCTCTAGTAGTTGGGTGTAAGCTGCAAAAATATTTCAGTCTTTAACATACTATCGTGAGTATAAACAGCAGACTGAAAAGTGGGAAAATTATAACTGGAAGTGTTCAGGCCTTGTGCTATAGCGCCAATAAAGGTAACTTCCTTCCCTGAGAAGACTGTTGCAATGCTACTGTTATTTCACGTCTGGTTACTGCTTTCGACTCTTAAGAAAGCTTTCGTAATGTAAGTTAAGTGGGCTTCACGTCTTGTCGACAGCGAGGTCATTATAGAAGGTTACAAAACTTGGTACAATGACAGGAGCTGGGAGAGGAGTCGGCCATGGCCTTTGTTAAGGAACTATTTCGGCATTCGCCTGAAGCGATTCCGGTAGACCATGGAAAACCGATCTTTTTGTAACTTGAAATGTTTTTTAGATATTTTGACAAAAAATATATCTGCTGTTTAGACAGGAAATTTATTTTCTTGCAACACCCCAAACCATAATTTAATTTGTGTTTAAATACGTTAGTTGGCAGTGTAAAAACAAATCATTTGGTTCCGCCAAACGTATTTAGTTCGTTTATCTCAACTTATCATATCCCTTGGGTTACATACGGCAAATGCTTACCTTGACTTGTCGGTGTGAAGGACTCACAGGCGAATATGCACAAGTCATCAAGGGCGCCGCCTTCCACGCGCATCATATGCAATGTAACGTGCGGGAAAACCACAATTAAACAAACAATTCCACACGCACCCAGTGTGCCAATCTACGAAAAAAAAAAACTACTACAAATCAGTATGGAACGTTATTGTTTAGACGACACGCTAGTTAAAAACGCTATGACGAAGGTCTCCAACACAGTTAGCCTAACAAAGACTTTTTCAGTCTACCGAATTTGAAAACTTGTGAACAGGTTGTACGTGAAGCTCAGATAAAAATGTGCACTGAACGTTGCTACAGACTTTCCACCATTTAAATGACATGCCTATTGCTTCAAGCCCCATAGTAAAAATGTTTCGGCGGGAACCTTGGATGCAATTTCACCTCTTTTGTCTTTATAGCGATGCAGCGATTGATGAGCGCTTCAAGGTCGTCCTTATAGCTCCGCCGATTATGAGTCTCCGACGCGCAAAACCTTTCCCTAGCCTCGAAATATGTTGCAGCGAGCTGGGATTGTTGTTTTTTAATGAAACTACTAAACGTGCTATACATTTTGTTTACCTAGGAAAAGAAGAACCTCTTCAAATTATGTCTCTCTAAGTTCGAAAATTCAAAACTCTAATTAGGAAAATACCTTATTTTACTAATCAAAATGCTTAAAACCGGCTTTTCCAGACTGTCGTATCTGTAAAAATACCAACCGCATTCGAATAGCACAAAAATGGAAACATACGATGGGCTTTGAGCCATACTTTCCACAGATGAAGTGATACGGTCATTGCTTGAAGTCCTCTAGGTATGAGAATACTAGTAAAGCACTGCAAGGTAACTTGCGCTTAGAGGATGTATTGCATTGTATATGCCAGTCAGCAGCGCTCTTAGCACTCCATCGATGTTGTGCTTTCTACACACAAATGCACTCTTCTAGGGAATTACCATAAGGACCCGCTTGGTAGTTGTATTACATTGGTGTAAAAAACTCAAAACTTTTTTTAACGGAATGCTTTGAAGAAAATAATGAACGGAAAGATGCATACGATGCACCATTCTACGTCGGCACTTTGCAAATTAATGAACCATTTGTTCGCAAAATAATATACTTTTTTTTTCGTCAAAACACTGATGATACTTTAGGTGGTAAAATCGGAAAAGTTCTGATGTTTATTGCATAAAAAAATTAAGTACAAATAACGATGTATTTGGGATCAACCAATGTAGGGACTTTTAGATATTATGACTACGTTATTTTAATTTTTTTAATCACTGTTAGGCTACCGGGTATTGCCGTAAGTAGTAGTATTTACGTTACCCCTTTTTTTACAGGGTTACCACTACGAAAGTCGCTGCATTCTGCTAATGTTAATTATACTACAGATTAGAAAGGAAATGTGTATTTTTTTACGGGAGAGTTTGTAACAGGGATAATTTCTGCCGCTAGTTTAGTTGCTATCGCTAAAGGACCATAAAGATACGAAACTATATCATAATTAAGTTAAATTTAAATAGGTTTGGAAGTGACAGAAGTTATTTAACTTAATTTTAAAGTGAAAACAAATCAATTTCGTGTTTTAAATTATCAACTTAACGTAACTTAAAATTCAGGAAAACTCCATTATTGGTCAGTTTACGCCCATTAAAGATACCAGCGTTCAAACGGCAGAAATTTTCCCTGTGACAAACTTTTAACATCCATCTTTCTAGCTTGTAGTAGAATTAACCTTACATCTACTAACGACGGCAATGACAAAATACTGTGGAGTCGAGCCGTCAGGCATCTAGACCCGCAGGGGAACCACCTCTGGTCCTCTAGCGAGTGTAGGGAGGGCCATCCACGTACTTAGAGAACACGCCCAGTGTGAGGTGACAGAAGGAGACCGTTAGTCCACCTAGCCCTGGAGGAAGTGACGTGCTGGTAGTGCTGTGGTCGACTCATTGTCGGCGGTCAGTAGCCCCGGGTCTGCTCAACAGTTCCCCGGTGGGCCATAGTACGGACGTGTCTGGCACTGCCAGCATGCTTTACACGTGTCCGCATACTTCTGACACGAACATTCGTGGGTTCCCTGACATGAAGCTAGCCTCCTAGAGTATCTTAGTACTCAAGCAAACAGCGGCTGTTCATTGGCTGCTCTCCGGCAAAGTCATGCCTCATGACTAGAGCCACGAACTATTCGCGAGAAGGATTTTGCCCAAGTTTGTTTCAGTGTCTTACGTGCACGTCTGAAGCTCTGCTCCGTGTTTATTGACAGCATGTCTTTGAAATGACGTCCCTCATTTGACTGTATAAATCAGAACAAGATGATTACTGCAGCACCACGCATCTGTGATTTGCGGGTAGAACCCCAAAACACGTTAAAGCGGAAATATCCAATTACTGCCGATTTGCACGAAAGACATTGAAACAGATGCAAATTTTTTTTCGCGAAACGTTCGTGGTCCTACTAAGGACTAGGGACTGGAACATTTCGCGAATTCAATGACCTGTAGGCTATAATCCAACTCAAGCCCCGACTATTTGTCAACTAGCTCATACGTAGTGGAACAGCAGTCAATGAACGAACAGGCTGGGCTTTAATATACATTGTACAATCGATTCTAGCCTACATGCCACTGAATTCGCGAAATATTCTAGTCCCTACCAATGACTAGGGCCACGATTTTGTCGCGAAAAGATTTCTGCCCCACTTTGTTTCAGTGACTCACGAGCACATCGGCAGTTCTGTTTCAAGGTTATTGGCACCGTGTCTATGTTCAGGCACGTTTCTCATTTGACTGCACCAATCAGAATAAGAATATTGTGAGTCTGTACGTCTATAATTTGCCAAGGCAAGTGAGAGTAAAATCATCCAACCACAGACGATGTAGCAGAGCTGCAGGTGTGCACATGACTCATCGAAACAAAATGTTGCAAAAATCTTTTCGCCATAAAATCGTGGCTATAGTAATGACTGATCACCACTTTATATCTTATTAGTAGAGATGATGGTCTATCGCGAAAATGTTTTGTGCCAAGATAGCCTTGAAAACACTGACACAACGTAGCTTGTTTTGTGCCAAGATAGCCTTGAAAACACTGACACAACGTAGCTGTCTGCAGACATCAAATATTACAATATCGGGATTCTTATTGGCTCAGTCAAATAGGGCAACAGCTCCACGTGCAAGCTAAAGCCAGTAATCTTCAGTTAAGCTGGACGTGTATTGAAATCCATCAAACAATCAACTTTTCCCGCGATAAACCATCATCTCTACTTATTAGTAAAGATGGTGAAATTTTACGAATTCAGTGACTGGCATGTTAGAATCAAATATCCCATGCATACTCAAGCCCCGTCTATTTGTTCATTGTCTGTTGTTCCACTGAGTAGTAGTTAGTCGACAAATGGTTGGAACTTTAGTATGCATATGATATTTGATTCTAACACGCAGGTCATTGAATTCGCGAAATTTCGCCATCTCTGCTTATTAGCTCAGGATCCAACAGGAGGTGGTAAATAAGTAAAGGGTCAGTTGTGAATACGTCAAGATCATTCAGTTGTTTGAATGCTAGCGTGTACCCGAATTTTTCAAGGTCTCTATTAGTAGGTTGTGTGAAGACCTAGTTTTTTATGTTTTTGTTGTGGTTGCGTCCCCGAAACGTATATGACACTAACACGCTGTATTAGAAAGCAGCCGATGAGTCGAGAACTGCAAATATCAAGTAATTGTCTGACAGAAGACTGGACTCCAAAGTTACTGAGTATTTATCTGACTTTTACTGTTGGCCAGCAATTCGTGTAACGAGCTTGAAGGACTTTTTCAACTAATGGTGTAAGGGCAACTTTAAAACATCCACTATCTTGTAATGCGGGCACCCAAAGATACCTAGTCCCGGAGCTAATAACGTCACGAAATGTGTACGTGTAAGTACAGTCCATCATGTAATAACGCGAAAATTGCGTGTCAGTACCAATGAGAAGTTGGTGTTATCTGTAGCACACAATTAGCAGTGACATGTAGGGTGGATTTGACACATTAAATAATTTTGATTTCAAATTGGCCGCTGTCCGAGTATAAGAGTATTTCACATTGGTCCACTTAGCTCAGTTTTAGCTACATGTTTCCTTTTAGGTAGTTGACTCTTCGTGTCCTTCAACCATTAACATAACATAAATTAAATTGTGTTTGAAGTATAGTTTGTATTACTGTACAATTATTTCGAATTACTGTACATTCTCTAATAACAATGGATTTACAATTTTATGAAGTCGTTTAAGTATAGGCTAGATTACAAACTGATTCTTATATTCGTCAATCTTGCAATTACACTGGAATTTTCCAGCCACTAATCGGAAGACTGAATACAGTTAAAAAAATACAAGACTTTATTAACTTAACTGTTTTGTTGCAAACATCGGTTCGTTGTGTTAACATCAACACTTCAAGTGTGCATTTATGTTTAAAATAACACATAATGTATTTAACCGTTAATGTATATAATATTTCAGCCACATTGAAAGCAGCTGTGTATAATGTTACGTAGAAGCATATTAAAACTTCCGGTTTTGGCCATAGAAATTTAAAGAATAGACGTTAAATTAACACAATAAAACCAGAACTGTGAGGATTTCGAGAAATCGTCGTCAGGATGAAGGCGAAAAGTTATGGATGGGGTAGGGGTTGTGTACTGAATGTGATTTGAAGAGTGGATTTAGGCTCACTGTTAGTACACATTGCACGTAACCGTCATTTATGAAAGAAATATGTTTTAAAATAATTTCCTGTTCTCGCTTATGTAACCATCACGTCTTGCCACTCCACACATTCAACCTGTTCTCACGTACCAAATCTTATTGATTCAAGGAATCCCTAAGCTTTGGAAAGGCTTAAATAATGATCAGGTGTGACGTGTAAATTTGTAATAATTGCGTCATTACAAGGTAAAGTAAATTTTTTTAGCTGGTATACAAGTGAAAGTTTTTATTTTAATTTAGCTGTTAACATAACGGCGCGTCAATTTGTTGATTGTAATTCGTCATAGGTAAGTGTCTAGTGTGAAGACTAGGAAAATATGTATTAGACACTTGGATTTCCGTAGCAAGTAAGTCATGTAGGGAAAGAAAATACTCGTGATTTCAGAGAGATTCCACTGTCAAATGAATATTCAAGTCTCATCTATTATTTCATCGTCTGTCGTTCCAGTGAGTAGCAGATAATGGATAAGTGTTCCGTGCGCTTGACTATACACACTACAGTGGAATATAACAGGCAGGCCATTGAAATTACGAATTTTTCCTTGCCTTAAGGACAGGATGAGTGAGTGAAGCTGATGATCGTGATATCAAGTGAGTATAGTGCAGTAGCGGAATGAGAAGGTGGGAAAACTGGAGTGTACTGAGAAACCCGTTGTCAAAGAAAACGTCCGTCTTATTTCTTGCATGGAAGATCGGGAGTGAACTGACCTCGACTCAAACCTAGATCACCCTGATGAGAGGCGAATGATCTGATCACTACAACACCGCGTCCCTCTCTGGTAGGATGTCTCTTACTCCCACGGATCCGTCTCTTACCTAGCAGAAGAAAACAATTCATAGGTCGAGTTGTACATGACAGGATCCAGTGGCCAGTTCGGTGAGTTTATTAGTGTGGCTTGTATGAATTGTTCAATACGGTTACAATTATAATATGCAAATGGCTGATGCTTATATGCAATGTTATCACCACTTAAGTGAGCAAAATTTTATGCAAGTACATTTCAATTCATATTACGTATCAGAGTTGTCCTTGTTTGGGTATTCTGAATCGATACGTACTGTGTACTTGGAGAATTTAAACTAAAATTCTTATAGACGAATATGTTCCTTAAAGTTTCTGGAAATAAAGATTCGCTGAAGTTCAGTTGAATACTTAAAATGCGTGCTTGTGTACGAAGAAGCACAGTATAACTGACTTAAAGTTAGCATTACTGTACATTGTTAATAAAATAGCAGAGTCGTATAAAGACTGTAATTTCCTCGAGAAACAAGGGGCTTTGTAAAGACATGATGTATGCGGAAGGAAGTTAAATATAATAAAGCTTGTATTGCCGTCGTAATAAAACAGTGTATTTATGACCAGCGGCATGTTGCGTGGGAGTGGCTCTATCTAAATGAGCGTTCTTAATTGGCGACGTAGTATCCGAGGTTGTTGTCACGTCGGGGCTAATTGCTCAGGCTGTGGTTCTTCCTGTCCCTTCCTTGGTGCAACGGCCTTCATTGAACGTTCCCACCCTCCAAACACGCGCATTGTTGCCAATGTCAAAATATTCCCCGTTCCCACAATTTTCATAGCTAATTGGTGTCTCTCCGTTACCAGCATACATCACATTACAAGCGAGGCAGCCATACCAAATACGCGCCATACCTACAGACTTGCAAATTTCGTGTAACTTTCTGACAGCAGGTTGCATGGAATTTAAATTTCCCTAACAATAAATTCACATGAAAGTACTAGGGAAAATATGAATATAATAGAAGGATTTTTTAAATTAAAAGGGTTTCGTTTAGTTATACGACACATGTGAGATATGAAAACAGCTACCGCCGCGACGCTGACTGAAAGCAGGTTCTACGTCATCAGCCTGCACCGAGTCTTAATATTCTGGTGGTCATGTGATCACTGAGGTAAAGTACCTACAGGCATAGTTAGTACTTGGATGTGTGACTGCCAGGAAACACAGGCACCGTCTACCGCTGGTGCATATATGAAAGCAGGTTGGACTGCCATAAATTGGCAATGCAAGTACAATAGTAATAATAATTATTATTATAAATTGTCTTAATTGTTATTCTGATGAAGTTAAGGCATTGTCACCTTCTCTTACACTTAACCACAACCAATAGGAATAAATTGCATACATAAAACATTATGATGATATTTGTTATAGCAATGTTACTAGAACGCCTGTAGTACTCTACAATGACAATAGGGAGAAGAAAAAAAAAAGAAACGATAAAATAACAGTACGCATCTAAGAAAAAAAGTAAAAAAAATTAACAATAAGTTTAAGTAGCTATGATCAAGTAAACTAAACTACATCTAACATCAACTATTATTAAAAAATTTATGTGTTTACATAAATACGCATATACAAGTATGTGTATACAAATATAGTGTTACAAGTTTGAGACATAAACATTATTTGTGGGCAATTTCCATGAGTTCTTTTGGGATAGAGGTCTTATAATTAGAAATAAAAGAATTAAATTAAGTACTGGATTTAATAGCTCACAAAGCTACGAAATACACAATACAGTAATCAACTATAACTCTCACAACACAATTAGTTATGCACACAGTTACTACTGTGTCACAGACACGTTAATTAACTTTGACAATTAAGCACAAAAAATGGCTACCATCAATTAATTAAACAGTACAAATCACAATAAAATTCAGTCATATATCCAATCAACAGTATTTCAAGTAGTGACACTGTACAACCTTAATAGTCCGCCGTAGTGATGAATCGTCGTGTGCTGCGCAGCACCCCGAGTGCACCGCTGTCTTCACTCTTGAGGTCTTCGGTTCGACTCCCGTCGCGTACCTCCTTCTTCGCCCGTCAGCCCGCCGCAACAGTCCTCTTGGTTCGTCCAACACTGCTCCGAAGGTAGCCGCCTGCCGCCTCACAGTAGACACTGACGTCAACAAAATGTCTTCACCAGTCTATCTCCACAACCATAGCACCTTCCTCTAGCACGACCAATAGCGAACTCCCTCCAATTTGTCGATTCAGCCCTTATATACCAGGCAAAACAGCTGGTGAATTACCGCATTACAGGGGTCTAAAATTAGATATTTCATCATGTTTCGGATGTGGTTTGAGTCACGTACGCCGCTTCGCAGGGCAAGAACGCAGTTGGGACAGGTATCTATGACGTAGTTTCGGCGGGATTCCCACTATGAGACACTCGGGCTTTGAGTCATGGGCCAGCCCTCAAGGTGTTTCGACACAGGCCCCATCCAGCCCGCCCTCAGAAACACAGCATGCAACAATATATATACACATATGTAAACATACAGACATACACACATACATACCACACACACACACATATACATAGGCAGAAGAGTAAATATTCTCATTAAGTAATGGCTGCTAACATCGTTTTGGCTTGCTCCTCGACTTTGTCACGGCTTGTAATCGCTGCGGCCGCGAAATAAACTTGAAACTAATTACATGTTCAAATGACATACATGAACTGTGTTGAATAACCTACCCTGTGTTATTATACGTGACTTCAACTCGAACTGTGTTCATCATACTACTTTCCTTTAGATAGTAAGCAACATAAAAAATTACCAAGTTATAAGAAAAATTAGCTATAATCATTGTATGAATGAAACTGCTGCTTATTTTTAAAATTATATATTTACTTGCATATTCCAACTTCTGTATTTCGGTTTAAATGTTCTTGGATGCTGCAGCTCAGTTCAGCTGCTGTGTATAGACATTGCTTAGCAGTATACGTCATGGACCACTCCACGGTTCGCCACTAACAGAAAGCCTGCAAAAAAACAGACTCCTAGCCTACCTTGCCAGGGGTGCCATTTCACGAAAGTAAAACAAACTTCACATAAGTAAGGAATGATACTGTTAAGATTCCACTATACCACTGATGTGCAAAATTTATTTTCTTTTCAAGTCGCAATATTTGTTTTTGAGTATAAAAATAAATTATTGCTTGTAGAACCAATCAAATTTATCTGCTCTTCAACATTTTACGCTAAATTTGCTTTATCCGTTAAGCACAATTTGTAAACAATGATAAAATAAGTACTGTACTAATTTTCTTCTATTTACGCATTGCATTTAAAAATTAGCGCAAATTTAGCGCAAAAATATTAAATAACATACACGTAGTATTGGTTCTACAAGCAACCATATTTTCATTTATACTCTAAAACGAGTATTACGACTTGAAAGCGAAGAAAGTGTACGTCAGAGGTATAGTGGAATCATACGAAAATATATCCCCAAGGCCAGCCCATGAACAGATATGCAGCATGGAATGTGTGTTCTGTTCTACGCAAAACTGTTTGTTATTTCCAATTTCTTATTTATTAAAGATTACATTCTTGAAACTGTGCTCCTGCTTTCAAAAATACGGCACGCTTATCAGAAACGTGTTTCCGGGCCCCCTCAAGATGGCTAAAAACACTTTTTTCAGACTGCTGTAATGTTAAAAAAATCAACCAGATTCGCAGAAGAGAAACAAAGAATAATTAATTTCGCTTCACACCATACTTTCTTCAAAGAAAATGATATGGTCACAGCTCAAAATACCTCAGAAAAAAACTGCAACGGAAACACTGCGAGCCTATAGCGCTTTGAGCTTAAAGGCGGAATTGTTATTGCTGCACTTCCCTCTATCGTCCGTATAGCGAATGTCTTTAAAATTTCCCCTAGCGGATATGACATGGCTCGATTACGTCAGTAATACTTGGTCAGTAGTGGCGACACAGAGATTCATGCGCGCGTAAAATTGGCTCTTATAGATTATTCGCTTCTAAGCCTCCAAAGCAAAAAAGAAACTTAAGGCAAAATGTGCTCATAAATATATCTAGGTATATGAAGTCTTGTCAAATTGTAACTGAAATAATTAATATTTATGGCATTTTATTATAATTATTCTCTAAAGTAGGATAATATATGTATTGCAGTACACTATAATTAGGGCCACGATTTTGTCGCGAAAAGATTTTTGCCCCACTTTGTTTCAGTGTCTCTCGTGCACATCGGTAGCTCTGCTTCGTGGTTATTTGCAGCACGTCTTTGTTCAGACACGTTTCTCATTTGACTGCGCCAATCAGAATAAGATTATTGTGACTACTTACGTCTGTAATTTGCCAAGGCCAGTGAGAGTAAAATTATCCAACTACACGAGATGTAGCAGACCTGTAGACGTGCACATGACGCATCGAAACCAAATGTTGCAAAAATCTTTTCACCATAAAATCGTGGCTCTGACTATAGTGAACTTTATAGTCTGTACAATAATTGTATCTATTTCAATTTATATGTCGGAATAATGTCGCACGGGCACGGGGCGCGAGTTTTGTTACAGATATCGTAGTTCCGTATAACATTTACCTGCACAACTTTAAAAACCTTTAGAATTTCACAATCATTAGTAAAATATCAGGGATATGTTGTCCCAGGTTTGAACTATACCTAGTACAGAATTTAGTAACCGAACTTCTACCTGCAAAATTCTGCTCATTACTTTCGCAAAAGAAAAGTAACACACTTATAATTTGTATGTGACACTGTAATTATTGTTTGTGGAGTATGTTTGCAAAGCTTTCTTTGAGGATACGCCCCTAAAATTTTTCATTTTGTTATATGCGTAACTTGATGGTCAGCAATATTTGATCACAAATATGAAAATCGGTTCAATGCAAGAACTGAAAAATCCATGTAAACATCAGTTGTGAAACCGAATGATATTCTATTATGCATTGCTGTTTAAAATTAATTTAAGTGTGTTATGAATTCTATTTACACATTTCTTTCTGAGTAACAAAATACGTTCTCAATAAGTTTCGAAAGAAGCAGTTACTGTTCATTTTGACACAGAATCTAATATTTATAATTTCAAATAAATGGCATTTCCATTATGTTTATGTTCGGGGTTTAAGAGTTTCATGTTTTGAAGCTGATGATAATTTCTTTGCTAATTAACTAGGGTTCAATTTCGAAGAATTAACTAATCTTTTATGAGTGAAGGTTCTCAGTAATGAGTTCCTGAAAACATTTTCAGGAAGGTTTTCTCAGAACACTCTCTGTGTAAAACCCACGCAGTGAAACATTGTTGAACTTAATAAGCTTCATAAAGCAAGTTTTGATTACTTCGAAAAGAGAACGTTTCAATGAAAAACTCTGTCTTAAACATTGCATATGTTTGCTAGGCCTCCTTTTCATAATAAACTGCAACAAAGTTGCATGAAAATCAACTGAATTCTTAAAAAAGGGGCCTGTTATGAATCTGATTATTGGTACACGACAAGCAAGGAAATTGTGACTATTTCTTCGAAGCAGCAGCATTTGTTATACAATACTCAGAATTACAGTGCGTTGACAAGTCACAATGTTATAAATTGATACTCCCAAATATATACCGAATAGAATAGTGAGCTGAAATATAAACAGAAAAGTTCGAATTCACTAATTATAAAAATTATCTGACAGACGACTTGAAAGAACGTTTTCTACGTATCGGATTTTTTGTTTTTAAAATGAATGGACGTAGCTAATTTTGGCACACACGGTATTTTTTGTGCACTAGAAAGTATTCCTGCTAAATATTTGGGACAAGTTTATATAATCACAAACATTTACGTGTAAAGGATGTCCAGAAAATGCTGCATGAACAGCACACCTCGCGAATCCTTGGTTAAATATAGGAGACTAAAATGTTTGCGGAAAAATGTTGTACGATTACATTTTACGCGCACAATGTGGCAACACTGCACGGAGAAAGTTCCCTCATGTGCTCCACATCCAGGTATGTTACGCCGAGTAAACATAGAATCATGTTTGGAATGCGCGGATTTGAACCTGAGCCAATAATATTATGGTCAGAACAGTGGTAGTACCTGCTACGCAAAGAACAAACGAGTACCTACCCACAGAAACTAAATTTACAAAAAGTAATTTTCTTACATGGTGACTAAATTAAGGGATGACATGCCAGTAAAAAAGAAACACTATACGAATGTCTCGAAGATAAAGGCAAATACGGGTCCGCTACACACGATCTCATAAAATATCGAAATGGTTAGTAGACAATGCAATAAATGTATTTAATTGAAATTTCTGTAACTTTAAGGTTATTAGACTATACATAATAATTGCAACTATTATTTACTACTACTTCTTTATTATTATTATTAATGTTCTAACTTTGTTTTGTTATTTAGTAGTAAGATTTTATTTCTTTCTTTTTATTTTGAAATACTAATAAGTAATTATGGTGTATACGTGTTGGGTTTTAACCGTCCTACGGCTCAACTGTACGTGGGTAAATAAAATAAACGAAATAAACTAATCTGTGGAACGCAAGAGGGGACTAACTGCGTGCTGTGTTGCGAAATAGTACGCGTAAAATGTCATTGTACAACATTTTGCCACTAACATCTTCATGTCAGTTCAGTATTCACGTAGTTCGCTTATAATGCGGCAGTTTCTGGACACCGTGAATAGAGTAGCTAATATTTTCTTCTCTGGCGACTGTGTTAATTTTCCGTTTTGTACGCTTATGAAAAAATTTAAGTCGAAAATGTGTTTCTAATTTGTCCTTGAGTTTATTACAGTGGGTTTAATGCTATCCTGTAAATCGACAAGAAACTGTAGGTTCATTAAATATGGAATAAAATGTCACCTGATTTTAAGAAAGATCACTGTGAATAGTGGCAACGAAATGGACCAAGTAGTTTTTTATTTATTTAAAAAAAGTAAATTTTCCAGAAGGTATAATTACTCTAACCGTATTAATTTAATTTACAAACAATGGAAAACACATTTCCACTAACGCATTCATAATCTATTTACACGCAAAATTAACACATTCCGTCTTAATTCACTCTGTGTGTATGAAATTATGTATATTGTCTTTACAGTATGAGGTTGGCTGGTTTTGACATTTGTCTTCTGAGAAACATGTCTGACACCTTCGTCACGTTGATGCTTCAAACCCTCTTGATTTCCTGTGTAAACGTGGTCTCAGCAGGCCTGTTTACAGACACATGTAAGAGGTCTGTACAGTGGAGTTGCTGGGCATTTTTATCTGTAGAGAAATGTCACAATCATGCAAACTTCCTACTCTACGGACTCTATGTATGTATGTTTATATGTATGCGTATACATACGTAACATATACGCATACGTTGGCATATAAAAATGCACATTTAAGAAGCACACCATGTGAATACTGTGTGCAAACGTGGAGCCGAAAATAATACTGGCAAACAGTTGTACGATGACATTATTCGACAACAGTGTGTGTACCTAAGTCCGTCTTATACTCCGCAGAAATAGTATTACCTCTGTTCTTCAATCATAATTATGGGCGCAAGAAGGGCTAACTCCATGCAGTGCTGCCACATTGTGCTTACAATACACTCTGAAATCTTTATTATGGGCTCGTTAGGAAACATCATGTATATCCGTTACACACACATATGCTCACAGTCCTACAAAGCGTTCTTGCAAAGCAGTTAACAAATCGCAAAGTAGCATCGACGCACATACGTTTGAGGTTTAACTTATTATCAAACGAATTCATGGAACCTTCCAGATGCTACTAGCGACATGTGCACATTCCTCGAAGTGTTAAGTCGAATCCCCTCCCAGTATGAGTCACACGATGGTGTAACCGTTAGGCCAGAAGAAAGTCCAGTCAATAAACATTGCGGTGAGATTTCTTCACGAAGCTGTACCAAGATGTCAGGTGGATTTTCCATTTTCCTACTTGCCTAGTCTCACTCTCTGTCTTTCTCTCTCTCTCTCTCTCTCTCTATGTATGTATGTATATTATGTAAATGTATATGTATATATATATAATAGAAATATATATGTGTGAACAGTACACAATTTAACATATATTATTTAATAATTACTTAAGTTAACAATGTAATGACTTTATACTGACGAAAGGTATAATGGCACGTAGTAATATACATCCTTTAATATTTCTCGCGCACTTATATTATCACTTTCGTAATGTTACAGAGTATACAAGAATACAGAAGCAAAACTGCCGCAATTATGGTGAACTCGAGTCGCAGGCACTGAAAAGTATATTGTTTGCTAGGCTTTAATATAACATGTTCATATCTGATGTTCTTCTTTCGTTATTGGCGTGTTTCCATCTGACTGAACCAATGATAACTCTTGGTTCACCGCTATTGAACGTATGTATTCTTCTTTTAACAACATAACCATCCTGTTATCCCGCAATGCCAAGGTTACAACTGTTTTGTAATATACAGTGGCACGAATGATTCATGCGATTTTCACGACCTCTATGTGTTGGGTCACGTTGTGGACAGCACGAGAATTCGTCGATCAGAAGCTACGGACGAACTCTCAGTAGTTCGTCTGCGACCAATAAGAGCTATTAACGCAGCAAGTAGGCCTAGAGGTAAATCAGTTTAGTGACCCGTGCAGATAATAACAACCAAGTACGCTTGGACCAATGTCACTTCACTTCATTACTGCTACAGCCAGGAGTTTGTTGCGGGAAGATGTTGGCGCCATTTTGTTTCAATATCTTACGTGCACCTCGGCAGCTCTGTTCCATTGTAATTGCCAGCACTTTTTTTCTTTTGCTCATTTGACTGCGCCAATCAGAATAAGATATTTGTAACACGATATGTCTGTGATTTACCAGTAAGAACCTCAAGACAAGAGTGTGTTTAAACTTCCAGTCTCTGGCCATGAAGCAGAACTGCAGATGTGTTCATAAGGCATTGAAAACAAATGCCGCAAAAAATCTTTTCGGTACAAAATCAAGTCTCCAGATGTGTACGAAAAATTACGATGTTAACCTGAATAGGTTAAAATTCTTACTCGAGTCATTTAAAATTCGATGCAATTCATTTGCCTTGTGCGAAAAAACTGAACCGAGCTAATTTATTGCGTGAATTAAAAAAAAATGACTAAGGTAACCTAAGGTTATAGAACATCCTGATCACGTGACCGAGGAATACTATAGCTAACTATTGCAGGTTACTTTTTGTAAACACGGTTTTCTCGGGGATGTCCAGTTTCCCCCGCCCTTCACATTCTGGCGCTTCTCCATTGTAATGGGAGCGCGGTGGCCGAGGGGTCAGACCATTCGCCTCCCACCAAGGCGATCCGGGTTCGATTCCTGGCCGGTTCTGCCCCCGGATTTTCGTCTGTGGGAATCGTGCCGAACGATGCCGTTGGTCGGCGGATTTTCTCGGTGATCTCCCGTTTCTCCCGCGCTTTCATTCCGGTGTTGTTCCATACTCACCTCATGTCACCCCTCACCAGCGCTAAAGACCTAGGTGTTAAGCTGACCATGAACAAAATAGTTTCTCACTCTCTCCATTGTTATCCTTTGGTGCAGGCAGATGTTTACAAGCTAAGTCTGCACCCGGGGTGTGAGACACCCTAGTTCTCGGGTACCTCTCATACAATAACTATTTATTTTTCTAATTATTACCATTTACGATAAGGAAATCATCCGAAAATCCCATGTACGGTAGTCGCGATGGTGTTTCTTAGGTGAATAATTCATTTTCACTTGCAAGAGCTCGGCGTGGCAAATAAACAAGGAAACAGGAAATATAGATCGTTACGTGAGAGCGAGTACGTGTGTGGCGTAGGTCGTGTGGCCCAGTGTGTGGGCTGAAAGCTGTAGAAAGCGGCCTAGAGCTTCCTGGAAGCGCAACTGCTAAAAAAAGTTCAGCAATTATTTTGTTCCAAGTCATCCTAGTGTACGGCACGAAATAATCTGCTCTTGTAGTTCTCGCAAGACAGTAAAAAAAGTGGTAACCAGCAATTAGCCGCCAGTAATTATGTTAATTGCTCGTCTTGACATGTAGCCAGTCGTTGGTTTCGTTTGCAGAACACCTCTGAGATTAGATGCTGGATTATAAACCACTTACATAAACGACTACTTCCTGACTAGGAACATTAGAGAAGTGACGGAAGTGGTTACGGTTTGTGTTTGCAAGAAATGAGGAAGTGGAAACTGTTACAGAAAATACTGTCGTAAACAATACCTGCAATATGTATGTGTGGGTTCTTAAAGCATACATGTTTTTATGCAGTCAGAAATTCTAAACATTTGATGCCTTGTTATTTTTAGCAACACATAAACAACACACACTCACACACACACACACACTCTCTCTCTCTCTCTCTCTCTCTATATATATATATATATATATATACATACATACCTACATACATATATATATATACATACATACATATATATGACATTTTTAAATTCGTGCCTTTTAAATTGCTAATACATCCCTTAGTTTTTAATTTTGGAAGTAAGTGTCTGGTATTTAGGTATTGCTCTTATTCCAACGTTAGGACAGACCAAACGGCTTTTGTCGGTCTAATTGTGAAACTCCCTGCACGTTTTTGTTAAACAGGTTCACCCGACGGTTTATGACGATGCAGTAAAGGGGACAGAAAACGTTTGCTTATTTATAATACGTGTCCGGAAATAATGTCTAATATCTTAGGAAGTTAAAAAAATCGTGATTTCAGTTACCTGCATATTAGAATCTAATGTTCTGTAAGCCGCCTTTCTAGCTTGTTTTATGGAAATACTCGGTGAATGAAGTAGTAGGGTTAGGAAAATACTGTTGAATATCAATACACCATAATTTTGCTTATTATCCTTCGGTAACGCCCGCAAGGTCCATATTGCCTCGGTGACTGCGTGTAATATAAATATTCAAATACTTGATACGCGAGAGTCTTACTTCTCTGGCGGCGGCGCGGGATTAATTATACGGTCCCAGATAGCCTGTGTTGTGCGGTTAGCTGCTGGACCCACAACTTCGGGCTGTGCAAAAATACCGCGGCTTTAATTCACTCCTCGCGAGCTCAGCTATCTCACGCCCACTTTCCTAGGCGGCCACTTCGCGAGTCTCTCAAATGTACAAAAATTGTGGCTCCTACTGCTAAATGCTCCTCGAAACTCGACAGACAGTAGCAGCTTGTCTCCGAGGACAATAGGGTAACTCCGTGTAGCAGTTACTCCCAAACCGTTTATATAATTGAATTTAAATTTTATTAAGTTTACATTGTCAAAATTGAACATAATTTAAAATAAGCACATTACTTATTTAACTATTATTTACAAATATGTTAAATTAATCCTAAGTAAGGCCACACTGTAAGCTCCGCCCTCTAGCCGGCAGCTTTCTCTTCCCCCTCCATACATTGGCTGGCTCCCACCTGGGCCTGTAATAAAACCATCACTGTCGGCCCAGCCTCTTGGCTGAATACTTAATTCTACTCTAATTTTTGAACTAAACGTTCTGACAATTACAATCACAAGATCACATAATTTTAACTATGAAACTTTAATTACATTTTCACGACAATTTTAGCGTCCTACGGTCCTATGCATGCTCTAGGTCTGACTGTTCGCTCTCAGTCTGCTGTTACAACGATTGGCAAATGGTCGGGGCTTCGATTCTAAACAAGACCGTGATTGTAACATACAGGCCACTGAAATTGTGAATGCTTCCTTTCCCTACTAATAACATCTGGCGTCTTGTATTTTATCTCCGTAGGTGTGTTTGTGGGTATGTTGCATGAAATATCGTAAAATAGTGATATTATTTATAAAATGTTTACTTCCCTCGCTTTCCAATGAGTTAATGTGTTACTAAATTTCTGAAAACCAATGAAAAATTGCCACTTTATTTCACGTATAAGAAGTTTCTAAATGATATCGTAGCTACAAATCAAATCAATTCGCACTTTTTAGCAGGTTTTATGAACCGAATGTCAGCACATCATCCACCTTGTCACAGAATGCTGTGCTCATCACTCCTCAATTCTTTCCACTCTATCTCTTGCATACCTTATTGTAACTTCATAATGGATTTCCTGCATGTGTACTGTCGTAAAACCGGCTCTGCTCGTCAATCTAAAAGCCTCCATATTAGCCCATATTTGAGTCTTTACCAGCGAAATTTCTCATAGATCATCGCAGACGGGAGCTTGAGTTGCTGCACAGAGTTGGTAAGTCTCTAGTATTTTGTCAATCCTATAAGCAAACTCATTCCATGTACAGAGTGACTCGTTATATTTGTAAACCCCAGCGGGAGTGAAGAAAAAATCACAAGGGAAACTTACATGCTTATTTGAGCCTAATACTATTCGTTAGATGACCTGGCTGACCTTGACACTGGCCCACCGCGGCCAATCCAAAACTCAGGGTACCGCAGATCTACGAACGCCATGCTGTGCCACTAAAGAGCTGCGGTGCACCATCGGGCATATACGCATTTACGAAATGTAGACGAGTTGATTCTGTCGTATATATTCGTGTAGTTGTGACTGGCTGTTGTCAAGGAAACGACTATTTTGTCCAAGAAATACTGACATGAAGCTCCAGATGGACACGCGGGAATGATCCCGCTCAAACGTTCCCAGAAAACTGTGATTCTTCGGTGAATGTTACAATGCTGCTAAAACTTGGAGCTCAACATATCTGATTCTTGTTACATTCGGTCGTCCAACATTGCAGTAACTTGCGCATATACACAGTAAAAAAATATTCCTAAACTTAAAAGCAAATTTTAACCCATGCAAAGAACACGAATGCTTAAGTTTACAAGCAGAACAAATGTTGAACACTGCCAAAATATACAGGTCTGGTAACGTCGATATAGTTTGACTGTTTCCTATAGTTTGACTGTTTCCTATACATGTACAGAAACAATACCATTAATGTATGGGAAATAAATGTACCACACATACTTATGTAAGATTCATATACACCACTATAGTAAATTTTCAAATTATTATTTTTTAAGCGTAGTTCTTGTTTCATGCCATGAACGTCGATGAAATAATGTGAATGCACGTACATCGGACAAACAACTGGATGTAATGAGATTTTTTAATGTTTGTTGCAATGGGAGTTTACAATTACAATTTATTGGTTTGTGGACATACGCCATTGCTCATGTTTTGTTGACCGAACTTGTATTGAATTCAATTTCGGTCAACTAAACATGAGCTATGGCGTATGTCGACAAACCAATAAATTCATAACTGTATATAAACTTGTTAGCATCAAATCAAAGAGCAGGTGCTTTCCCGTCAGTTACATACTCTTCCACTCCATCGTACACATTGTGACAATTTGTTCGCTGTGTTATATACAAACACATCGCTAGGGATTGGACGTTTTCGCGAAAATATTATTTCATCAGTTTATTTCAGTTCCT
Organism: Medauroidea extradentata; assembly: GCA_003012365.1. Classification (NCBI taxonomy): domain Eukaryota; kingdom Metazoa; phylum Arthropoda; class Insecta; order Phasmatodea; family Phasmatidae; genus Medauroidea; species Medauroidea extradentata. The sequence goes on from PNEQ01053175.1 coordinate 107,834, forward strand.
TACGTGCACGTCTCGCTCTCGTTCATGGTTACTGGCAGCTTGTCTCCATGCAGAGGCTTCACTTACTGGACTGTACCAATCAGAGCTAGGTTAACTGCGACACCAGACGTTTGTGATTTGCTGATAGAACCCAGCGACGATGGCAATTAAAACATCCAATCACTGACCACGAAGCAGAGCTGCTCTTGTTCACTTAAAGCACTGAACAAATTGGTAGTTGTACCTGCACTGCATTATTAGTTTCACTCCTCCTACTGAATATGTTATAGACGTAATGATACAACGATACAATTTATTGATTATTAAAGCGTAGTAAAACATATTAAGAAAAAGATTGATATGTGTATATTTTTGGTTTATTTTCAATAGACTATATTTTATTCTGTATTAAAACTATACCAGTGTAACTTGTTCAGAAAGTTATATAATTCTAAGAGATAACAACGATGGCTCCAAAACCACTTAATGCATAGGTAGAGCCGCGATTTTATGGCGAAAAGATTTTTGCAACATTTGGTTTCGATGCGTCATGTGCACACCTGCAGCTCTGCTACATCGTCTGTGGTTGGATGATTTTACTCTCACTTGCCTTGGAAAATTATAGACGTACAGACTCACAATAATCTTATTCTAATTGGTGCAGTAAAATGAGAAACGCGTCTGAACAAAGACATGCTGCCAATAACCTTGAAACAGAACTGCCGATGTGCACGTGAGTCACTGAAACAAAGTGGGGCAAAAATCTTTTCGCGACAAAATCGTGGCCCTATGCATAGGTCATAAATATGCCTTACATAAATGTAGTATATGCATACACATAAAATATTTGTGTATATGTTTCAATATTATTTATATTTTAAGACTGAGCTTTAATTTTATGAATGAATAGCTGTAATTTTATGCCAGCAAATTCACGAATGGAGCTTTTGTCATGGTTAAAAGAAGCGGTGAAATTGTTACTTAAATTACTTAAGTGAATTGTGAATTTGGTTTAAAACTTTTAAAGACGCTTTTTAACCCACCATACAAAACTATCCGAGTACAAGGTACTTAAGTCCATTCAACTAACATAGAATTGTTTTAATTACTTGCTTTGATGGTATTTTGTTACGTCAGCACATAAATTATGTCTAGAGCCGCTCCTGATATGCATCTGTAATAGTCTTTGTCTGCAGGCTACTAGCTGAACTATCTACCACGAAATCACTTACGGCAAATTGTAGCTCATTATCATGCTTGTGGTCGGTAAACAGCGATTGTTCAAAACTTCCTCTAGGTAGCCTTTACATCATCACAATCCCTACACTTCACTTTCTCCTCAGATTCTTCAGAATCTCGCCTTACTCGTGTTTCACGTGACGTAAATCAAACTCAATTTTTCCTGCATGCAGTGACAGTTGATGTTTGTTTACAAATGCTGGCATGAAAATAATTGTGAAATTACCAAACGCTTCAGCTATTGCGGTGATTGTAACAAGCTAGATGGCCTTCCGTTACTTGACGATAGAAGGTCGCAATGGACAATGTTACGTAACACAAAGAAACTGTGCGACTGAAGCATCGTCATTATATCACTTTCAAATAAATATGTATACTGCCCGTATGTAACACTTGTCAACGCAATAAACATTCATAGTTTTCGAATAGAGCGGGGAAAAAAACTTACACTTTAACAGCCGCTGTAAAAATGTTCAAAGACAGTAAATTTAGGCCATATACTTGTATTGACATAAGCAATGCATTAATAATGAGCGGTTTCTATAGTACTACACATTCCTTAGGTAGTTGGATGTTTCATTTACATTGGTGTGGTCACGTTTGACTTGCATTCGGGAGAATCATGGTTCGATCCCCGGCTCCGTGAATCCTGATTTCGGTTGTTCATAGATTCCTGAAACAGATCTAAGCGAATGATGGGATGGTCCCATAACAAGGCCATGGCTGACTCCTATCCCAGCTGCTGTCATTGTACCATTTGCGTATCTCCGTCTATAATAACCTCGCTGTCGACGAGACGTAAATACTACTTATCTAACCTAACATTGGTTTGGCATCGCAAATAGATTTTCAGTCACAAAATATAACCTGAATAACTTATCACTGTACATCTACACTTATAAGGTATTCCTAGAAAAAATTAATGTATTAAACCCGTTGAATGTAACAGCTAGTTTGCATTTTTAAATAAAACTTGCAAATTCGTCTGCTTTGCCACGGAGATGAAAAGTGTTTTACAAACTATCCACATATTTAACAAAATTGCAAATTATTATAATAAGAAACTATATTTCTAAAAGGTTAAAATTTTATTTTCGTTTACGCTAGGATGACACCTAACATGCCACGGCCTATGTAATTCTGCCAGTCGGTAACCTATAGGAGTATTTATATAAAGTTAACACATCTATTAATTAATTAGGCGGAAAGTTCACACAATGTAACGTTCGAGACCTCCAGTTGAGCAGAAATTGTTTTTGACAACTATGTAAGCAAATGTATGGCATATAAGCCATTTGGGACGCGTCGGAATAAATTATGTAAAATAAATGCGTCACTTTGGTCAAATACTTATTCACAAAGTCAGCAATATTTTAACCCATGATTGGCCGTGTTATATAGGTTTACTAAACCCTACTCCAGAAAAAATCTATATGATATTTTTTAGCGTTATTTTATTTCAGATGACGTGATACATAATTACATGCTACATGCGTAATGTGAACATCAAAGTTTTGAAAAGGAAATATGTAGAAAAACTGGAATTTAGGCCAACGGGTGTTGCCATCTTTGTGAAGAAATTTTTTTCCTGAGTGACGTATAATTAGGCACAATTCCTGGTGCCGATATGTCTTACATTTTATTGCGGCGCCAAAGATGTGCATCACTCTGGCAAAATATATGCTCATTAATAAAGTTGGTCACTATGTTATGTCGCCCAATCAAACACGAGGAGTGAAACTACTATGTTTTCAAGGATATGTTGACACAAAACATTTTAGCGATATACCATCATCTCTAATGTTTAAGGGCCCTGTCGTCTCGCGAATAAAATGTTGCCCCAGTTTGTTTCTGTGCCATACGTGTACAATCTGCAGTTCTACTTCGTTGTAAGCGATTGGATATTTTAACTGTCTCGAGCCTTGAGATAATTTTAGCAGACGATTCATAAACGTTCAGCTATAGATAGAGGCAGGGAAATATCGCGAATTCAGCTACCTGCATGTTAGAATACATTGTTCTACGAATTCTCCAGCACCGCCTATGGAGTTTAACATATAGGTCATTGATTTCGCTCAATTGTCCTGTCTCTAGTTACAGGCGTACCTGAAGTACCGTCAGCCAATTTGAATAGAAACATACTAACAACGGAGAAAGACGGTCTGGGCAAACGGCCACCTTAATACAGGTTATGGAAATTTTCTTCTCTGCTTCCTGTCTGTTAGAGCCAATAATTCAGTTTGTAATTACCTCGCTGAAGTTAAGCTTCTATTGCATTGCCACAAAATACATCGAACCTGGGAAAGCAACTTGATCTGTACTCATGGACGCTATGCTATGTGTCATAGATAGGGAAAGGAATATTTCGCGAGTTCAACGACATGGTTGTTAGAATCAACTGTCCTATTTATACACAAGCCCCAGCTATTTGTCCATTATCTGCTACTCACTGGAACAACACACAATGAACGAATGGACTGCAGTAAATCGTAACACGTCGGTCATTGAACTAGAGAATTATTCCTTTCCCTAGTCATAGATTCAGGTTACACGCCACGGTTAACTGTGATAAGAGCCACTGATATTTGATAAAAAGAATCGTGCACCTACAACTCTCCTTCGTGGTTATCAGCATGTCTTTGTGTAGAAGCGTCGCTCATTTGACTGTGTCAAAATAATTTACGACGACACCATACGTCTGTTATTTGAGGTTAAACAGCAAGTAGCTGAGACGTAAAACAACCAATCACTGAATACACATCAGAGCTGCAGTTGTACACGTAGGACATTGAGGAAAGTTGGTAGAAAATGATTTTCTCTAAAAGTCAGTGACTGCGGCTATGATGTAAATCATAATATTACCGTACTTTTTTTTTGTAAAAACTTAGTCCTCATAAAAATCGAGCACGTAGTTGTTGCATAACGACAGTTTTGTATATTATTTTTACTGATTAAGCAATGTAGGCCCACACACAGTGTGCACAGAAATTATTTAACTTATACTGAAATAATATGCCGAGAACATCTCCATGATATTTTTAATAATCCCATGTGAAAAAGTTTCTGTAGTTGAAAAAAATAAATATTTTGAAGTAGGGAAATTTTGTTTACCTTGTACGTGCTTCGTATAAACTACACAATTTCAACTTATGTTATTTTGCGAAAAACTGTAGGCTCGAACAATTTTTTTGAAAGATAAGTCAAATAATAAAACCTAATTGTCAAGTATGAAAACCCACGAAAATATTTAGTGTCAAAGCAGTCTTCAAAGCGCTATATAGCAAAGTCCGGCGATAACTTGAGACTGATCAAATGTTTACAAATAAGCAACAAACGACCAGTATCGGCGTACAATAACTCTTACTGGGTCGATTAAAGAATAACAGAGTAAGAACATCGGACACGTAGAAACTACAGTACTTAGACTACATTGCAACGTAGCAAGCAGTTAGCTTTTTCCGTGTTAAATTACCCGCAGTACTGGTTGTTAGAGATCTGGAAATGTCACGTTTATATTTGGCTACAGGCTAAAATCCATTGACCTATGTTCACCCGAACACACTCTGTGACGTTATTAGCTCCGGTTCTTCACGCCTACATTACAGGATAGTTTACAACTGACCTCGTAACGTTGGCTGAATTTAATTATTCATGCGTACCACAACAATGTCGGCCAAAAACACATTATTAGTACGGACTGGAAAATTTCGCGAATTCAATAACCTGCAGGCTAGAATCCATTGTACTATACATACTGAAGCCACGACTATTTGTCAACTAGCTGCTACTCAGTGGAACAGCAGACAACGAACGAATAGAACGGAGCCTGAGTATACATTGTACAATGGATTCTAGCCTACAGATAATTGAATTCGCGAAATTTTCTAGTCTCTAAATTTATTAGAGATGATGGTATATCGCAGAAATTTGTTGCACCAACCAACATAGCCATGAAACCATTGACACACCGTAGCTGTCTGCAGACCAATAACAGGCATCAGATATTACAATAGCAGGATTCTTATTGGCTTAGTCAAATTGGGGTAACAGCTCCACGTACAAGCGAAAGCCAGTTATCTTTTCATAAGCTGAGCGTATGTTGAAGTCTAGCAAATAGTCAAGTTTTCCCGCGATAAACCATCATCTCTAGTGATGTTCGTCTGACGCAACGCAACGTAGCTGTCTGCAGACTCATACCAGGCATTAAATATTACAGTAGCTGAATTCTTATAGGCCAGTCAAATAGGGTAACAGCTCCACGTACAAGCGAAAACCAATAATCTTCTGGTAAGTTAAACGTACGTTGAAACTCTGCAATTAGTCAAGTTTTCCAGCGAAAAACTATCGTCTCTACACATTATGTCTAGGGACCCTCTTTTTTCGCGAAAAGAATTTTGCCCCACTTTGTTTCAATGCCTTACGTACATATCTGCTTTATGCTCATTGGCTGCGGGTGTATGTGAAGAGCAGTATCTCATTTGACTGCGCCAATTACAATAACGTTCCTGCAACACCACATGTCTGTGATTTGCCGGGAGAATCCTAAGGCTCGCAAGAGTTACAATATCCAATCACTGTCCACGGAGCAGAACTGCAGATGTACACGTAAGGCAACGGAACAAAGTGAGGCAAAATTATTTTCACGAAAGTCAAGGGTCCCTAATTATGTCAGATAAGAACACAGTAACTTGCAGTCTAGACCGTTGTCAGATAATACCGCGAAATTCGCAGGTCCCTGCTAATTGTTATTGACAACTTCGTATGAACGTTAAATAATGATATTGCATCGTAGCCAACTTTCTGCACGAGCACGAGATCAGTAGACACTTGTGACGTATCATGCTAGTAGCTCGGGCTGGTGCGACATTCCACTGCGACCCAATGCGGCACTCAGAGACGTGACAAAGAAGCAAGTAACGGTGACTGCGGAAGCTGATGTTTGGCTCCGTTCCCTAAGGTCGTTGTTCCCCTTCCACTTCACAATTGTTTTCCTTTCTCTCCGCTGCCTGTGTGCGGCCGGCCTTGCTATGAACCAGCGCGGGTTATGATCAGATTCGTCACAGAATAATCAATAATACAGGAACGGAACTCACACGTGTAGTGAGCTCAAGTCAGCAATATCCCGACATTCGCCAGACAGAGAAGAGAGAAATTTAGCTATTACTCGAGTTACCTATGTACAAGTTGTCCCGAGATGGTGTGCACTTGGGTTGGGAAGCATAAACAAATAATGTTTGTTATTCCAGGAACACTTTATCAAATTACTAGCTACTGCCCTCGATTTCGTTTATGTGGTTTTCAATTTAATGCGAAAATTTGTTGGTTACCCAGTTGTGCCCCCTGCCATGTTCCCCTCCCCCTCCCCCCAATTTATTTCCATCACCAACCACAATATATAATTTTTGAAAACATAAACCTTTGCAAACGCAGGCATAACAGCATATTTTTCCAATATTGTCATAAGAATGGGCGAGGTTAGGTATGTTATGCCTGTTTACCCCTCGGGTGAACATGATATGCATTCTTAGGGCTGTTCGCCACGTTTTCAGATACTATAAAACTGTTTTTCTTATACATATATGCATAAATGTAACAGTACTAGGCGTCATAAGTTATATAGCCTATATACGTGTATATATATATATATATATATATATATATATATATATATATATATATATATATATATATATATATATATATAATGAATCAGGAAGGAGTGTTTAATTTTTGTGTTGTGAGACAACTAGAAAAATATATTTGAAAATGTGTTTTGTACTGGTTCATTGAATGGTGGAAAAAAAAGCTACTCTGATAAATATTCTCAAAAACTAAATGTCTTAAAATACATATTAAAAATATCTTCGTTGTTTGGACACAGTTCACGTTGTTACGACACAGATTTCCGGAAGGTGCTGAGCCAATAAACCATATGCATGTCCAAGGAACAGCCTCTGTGCGCTGAAGTACACTTATATTGTTGGGCGCGAGTCTACTGGGCGTGAGTCAGTGAATTTGTCACCTCTCTAGCTAGCACCACACACAATTACCCACTCCGTCCTGACTCATCCTAAGAGACGCTGTTTTATCGCGAGAAAAGTTGACTTCTAGGCTTGAATGTAACATGTTCGTATCTGTCGAGCTTCTTTCATTATTGGCGTATCTCCATCTGGCTGTGCCAATAACCGCTACTGGATATTTGTCATTCGTTTTGAAACTACTACAAAACCATCCTCCAATCACACAAAGAACCCGTCGCTACATTATTTCCCAAAATACTGTGGCCCGAAATATTATAGAAATTTTCCATCGTTTATACCCATCCTGTATATTCAGTACAGAGTGGGGCAATGCTACAGGCAGCTCTGCCCTTCACAAGTGCACTGCGGATGGGAAGGACGCGGAAGTGGACGGCGTCCAAGCCACACTTTCCCGAGTCACGTGCTGAGACGCCGTGGCGCCAACTGACCGAGAAGAAATATCGAGCCTGCCGGAAGTGCTCTACCTTCAGTGGCGTTACACGGTTGCCAGCAATGCAATGTATAAACAGTGAAAAAACAGGTCTCTTGCACAATTGGTGTTCGTTGTGAGCTTTATTGTTGTTCATGGTTGGTGTGCGAAGCGTAGGTTGGTGCAATAGACGGTTGTATATCACATAGTTATAGGTAGAGATAGGAAATTTCGCGAAAAGATTTCTACAGCACTTTGTTTCAGTGCTTTACGTGCGCACCTGCATCTCTGCTTTGTGGTCAGTGATTGGATGCCGTAACACCCAGTGTCTGGAGGTTAAACCGCAAATCACAGACGTGATGTGTGACAATTATCCGTACACTGATTGGCACAGTCAAATGAATAACAACTCTGCACAAAAACACTCTGTCAATAGCCATGAAGATGAGCTGCAGGTGTGCACGTAAGACACTGAAACAAAGTGGGGCAAAAATCTTTTCACCGAAAATTCCCGTCCCTAGTTATAGGTAGGGGCTGGAAAATGTCGCGGATTCAATGACCCGCATGATAAAATCCGTTGTCCAATGCATATTCAAGCTCCGTCTATTCGTTCATTGTCGGTTGTTCCACTGTGTAGCAGCTAGTGGACAAATAGTCGGGGCTTGAGTATACATAGGACAAAATGCATTCTAACATGCAGGTAGTTGAATCAGCGATATTTTCCGGCCCCTAGTCATAATTTCATTTGATAATACATTTCAGACTCGAATTTCAATGCTATGCTCTGTAATTGAGGAAATAAGCAATTAAGTGAGACTAAGTAATGTCCGAATACTGCAATTTTGATTGGTTTCTTGTACTAAAAAGGCTCAGTAATTTGAAGTTAACCACTACAACACCAAAACTAACAACAACCGCTTGAAATGAGAGTTAAAATGTTGTCGCGACCAACACCGACCACTGCAATACCAATCAACAACCACCAAACAGCAGTTCTGCAAGCTCACATTTGGTAATACGTCTTTCAACTGTCGCCAACACCCACCACCAACAACTACCGTCAGTTGTGCCTGAGGCCTTACTCTGATTTCCTGTACAACTGGTTTACGCCGAGTGAGGTGACGAATTGGAGCCGACCTCGGTAGCGTCGTTATCAGCGCGCCGTATTCAAGAGGTAGAGGTTCGACCACGAGTCTCCGACAAAGCATGGATTTTGTTGTTGTTCGTCTAGTAAGAATCCCCGGTTTTCAGGTTCTATCACTTGTAAAAAATTGTAAAAATTGTCCAAGAAGATACCCGATAAATTCCCCTCTTTATTATTTACTGAAAATAAAACTTGGGCGGTTCCTTACTGCCAAATGTGGATACTTTGACTGAAATGATTACATTGGCAGATTCAATATATTTATTTCGGGACCATTCAATGAACAGATAGTTAGGTATGTCTAAACTCTTACGTTTGATTCATTTATTTCAAGTTTCCCTTTTCTTCGCCAAAATTGCATAAAATTAAATATTTTAAATAGGTCAATGTTACCTCTACAGTCAAAGTTTCCTACTTTTCACAACTTTCACTGATATTAACATTTTAGAAGGCGCATAAAATTCTGACAGTTTATGAGCCCAGCATTTTTCAACATAGCTTTTTTTAATTTATGGATAACCATTGAATTTTTATTACCGTAAGCTGGGGTACTTCCGACACGTGGGGTAAATTTAGGACACCTTTTTAATATATTTTTTTTTCATATTTGTCAGCTGTAGGTAATTATTAATACATTTTCACGTATATATTTACTATACTGAAATAATCTCAAGTAAATGTCTTTATTCAGGACTACTGTATACGCGAAAACTATGTTTTTGTCATGTCCCAAAGTCACCCCCTGCTTACTGAATTTTACATTTACTTGAAGAAATTAGAAGACTTATTGAGACCTCACCTTCATGCAAGTTCGGGAAAGTGTGCAAGGGTAGTCATTATCTATGTAAGACTGCAGACTATGGATCGAGTGAATGATTTGTTGTGTAGAGAATTTGCACCAATTTGTTTCGATACGTTAAGTGCATACGTGCAGCTTTCCTTCACGGTCAATGATCGCACAAGTTTAACTCTCAGTGTCTCGGGGTTCTGCCTTCAAATCACAGCCTTGTGGTGTTGTAGTTACCTCATTACTAGAGCCACAATTTTGTCGCGAAGATTAGGAACAATTTTGTTTCAGTATCTCACCTGCACATTGGCAGCTGTGCTTCATAGTTATTGGCAGCGTGTCTTTGCTCAGACTCGTCTCTCGTTTCACTGCACCAATCACGATAAGTCTATTATGAAAACATACTTCTGTGATATGGCAGTAGAATCCCAAGGTAAGGGAGAAGCGAAACATTCAATTACTGACTGCGAGGAAGAGGTACAGATGTGCACATAAGGTATTGAAACCAAGTGAGGTAATAATATATTTGCCATAAAATCGTGGCTCTACTTATCACGATTAGCAGCTTCGGATGAGCGACATTTCCACACAACGCAATTGACGTTAATAACCGTGAAACGAACTGCAGATGTAAACGTAAGGCATTGGAACAAGTTAATGTAACAATATTTTCACCGAAATATCGTTGGCTCTAACAATGGAATATTAGAGAACAATTATATCCAATATACCTTTTAAAAGACCCAGAGGCGCTGTGTACCATTGTTAGAGATTAAGGTTAGAGCCCACGATTATTGGTGAAGAGTATTCTGCAACAGTTTGTTTCCGTGCCTTACGTGCACATCTGCAGGTCTGCTTCTTGATTATTAGCAGATTGTATAATTGCACAGACGTGGCTCATTTGACTTGTGCCAACAGGAACATGGTTACTGCGGCACCACACGGCTGTGATTTGCGGGTAAAACCCCGAGACACTGAGAATTTAAAACAGCCAATCACTGACCACGAAGCAGAGCTACATATGTGCACATAAGGCATTGAAACAAACTGTTGCAGAATTCTTTTCACCAAAAAGCGTGGGCTCTAGTAATGTTTGTGCTAACATTCCCTTGAAAGTACTGTAGTTTCTTGCTACACGTATGAATGGGTAATATACTTCTGACACAACGTAGCTGTCTGCAGACCAATGGCAGGCATCAAATATTACAAAATCTGGATTCTTATTGGCTCAATCAAATAGGGCAACAACTCCAAGTACAAGCGCAAGCCAGTAATAGCTTGTTAAGTTGAACGTGCGTTGGAACACAACAAACAGTCAAGTTTTCCCGCGATTAACCATCATCTCTAACCATTTGTAAATTACACGTTCAACCATTACGTCTCCAATCAGAAAACATGTTGCAGTGACATGGATAGCAATTTGGTCTCTAAAATAACTTTTTAAGCTTAGAGCCACTGATTTTTTTGTGAAAGGAATTATGCGCCAACTTGTTCCAATGTCTTACGTGTATGTCTGCATCTCTGCTCCATGGTTATTGGCAGTGTATGTTTGTGCAGAGGCATCAGTCATTTAACTGTGCCAATAAGAGCAAGGTTACCGTGAAACCACACGTCTGTTATTTGCGGTTACAACAACAAGACGCTGATATATAGAGAGTGGAAGTTTCGCGAAAAGACTTTTGCGTCACTTTGTTTCAGTGCCTTACGTGCGCACCTGCATCTCTGCTATGTGGTCAGTGATTGGATGCCGTAACACCTAGCGTGTGGAGGTTAAACCCGCAAATCATAGACGTGATATGTGACAGTTATCCGTGTACTAATTGGCACAGTCAAATAAATAACGACTCTGCACAAAAACACTCTGTCAATAGCCATGAAGTTGAACTGCAGGTGTACACGTAAGACACTGAAACAAAGTGGGGCAACAAATCTTTTCGCGAAAATTACCGGGCACCATCATAAATGTCTACAAACCGATAAAAAATGCATAAAGCTAGTAATTATAACCCGAGGCACGCTAAAAATATCAGTTGAAATTTTCAGATCTTCGAAAGTAAATCATAGAAAATCAGAAAAGGAGCAATGTTTAGCATTATGTTGTCAACTTAATAAACAAAAGTTTGCCAGCCAGATTATAGCATTCGTTTAGCATGTACTTCCTCGGAACGAAAGGTTAGATATTATGCTACAGGAATACGTCATTGATATGGAAGGTAATTTATCGCGGGAAAAGTTGACTATTTGCTAGGCTTCAATGTAAATTATTCATTTCTGAGGCTGTTATTTCGTTACTGGCGAGTCACTATTTGACTGGGCCAATGATAACTCTGGCGCACGTCTGCAAACAGCTACACCTTGGCGCACTACAGTCGGCCAATAATACATGAAGTAGGACGCTACATTGATTTAAATAATACGCTGGCACAAATCATTCTCGCGATAAATCACCTTCTCTAGTCACTGGAGAAATGATATGACAAAATATTTGGCTAAATCTGTTTGCAGAGTTGTTTTTGTATTAACTTCGAGAAGTTTGCGATTTTCAATCAAATTACTGTAGTTAGGTTTTGCAGCATGGCCAATTTAAGTTACATTGACAGCGAGGCTATTACGCATATAAACATTGGCCCTGACGACAACAGCTTGAGAAGCCTACTCTTTTCCATCTGTTTTTTATCTGGGTTGTGTCTTGTCTGTGTTCACAACCATTCGTGACTCTAGTTATTTGTATTGTCGTCGTTCATCCATTTGGTGCCTTTTTGTCACAACCCATTTTTGTTGGTTTTTTATTATTGTTTCGTCTGTCATTTGTTGCTTTTTTTGTGTCGTCCTTCTCCAGTCGACTATATTCCACTAAGGAATTAATTTCCTGTTGTTTATATATGTTCTTGTCCTTGTGCCGTCTTCTGGGATATGACTAAACTCCTTTCAGGAATTAACTGTATGTTTTGTGTCTGTTGACTACAGCTTATTGGATTTCCTTGCTTTGTTTATTGTTTTACAGTGGACATTCTACAACTCTGCTACACTCACTCGTACTGTCGTACATCCCCGAAAATGGTCCAGCTTACAGACTCCTCTTCATTGGCCGGTTCGAACAAGATAGTAACTTTGCGATAGAGCGACAATTCAAGATGGCGTGTCAGTCCAGGCGAACGTGCGTATAGTTGGTTTGAAATAAAGTGAGCACTTCTGCAGACGTTGTTACTATTTTTCATTGAGCATTATTAGCCTATACTTTCCTGCCATTTTTTTTAACAAAAAAAAGTACTCCAAGTAATGATTGTGCCCTACTCAGAAGTAATAATTCTGACGTGACTAAGCACATAAATTTTAACTATAATTTTGATAAGGCCATCTTTATAAACTGTTCACTTTACCATTAACAACTTTTAGTAACTAATTGGCTGTAGCACCCGAGCGCATATGCGGCAGCACGGCATACTCTGTCACACACGCCAGCTAACCGGCTTATGGGCAGTTCTGGATAAAGTGAGCACTCATAAAGGCTCTGCTAAAGTTCTATTTTCAGTCAATTCGTATCTTTCCGCGCGTAACGGCTAACGACGGGAAATGGCTAACCTCTCTGGACACGTCACTTGATGTTTGTGCGTGTAAGATAAATTGTGCTGTCGGTAAGAATCTATACAGTTTGATACAAAAAAAGTTCATTAAGAATGTAAAACGCAATTATCTCGATTTCTGTTACTTTGGCTTCAGTATTTAAATAGGAACATTCATGGAACTATAATGCGTAATTTCGTTGCCAACCGTACAAATAGTAAGGAAACTTGAGTTAATGTTGAATTACATGCGGCAAAGGTTAGTGATATTATTCAGTGGTTAAATTTTCAGTGCTCATTTTGTCCCGAACGACCTATAAATGTGCTGCAACGTGGGGATACTTCTGCCGCCAATCAGCGTAAGGCGGCTGTCCCGATAGCCGACAGCCAGGCCAATAGAAAACCTGCAGTAATACAAATAGACACGGGGCTGGTATCAACAACCTCGGGCAACCAATAAGTGGCCAAGTTAGCCCGAAACAAGTGAACCGCCATGTCACTTCACATTATTTATTCTGTGAAGATACTGCATGATTCCTATTGGCTAGGATGCCAGCTAACAGGGCAGCCACATTTCGTATATTAGAGGTAGGCGTTTCCGCCCTGTTGCTGGCCAGTGAAGTTACTCGCTGGCGTATGTGTGAGTTGATCATCCCACTCACTATTTCACTTCTGTGATTCTAAATATTCTGTGGCCTGGGGAAGGCTCGGAGATTATTACGAAGACAGTCGAATAAATAACTGGACTATCGCAGTCGTGTTCCAGATCAACTCAGGTGTGCCAGCCTTTCACTTTCCTCGTCGTCCACGCTGCACGGGCGTGACCTTGAGCAAGCTTTCACTCCGAGCCGCGGACAATAGACAGCAGCGCCTCACCGGCAATTGTTCTAGTCGTCCAACTTCGACTAGCGAGGTTAATATCAAGGGAAAATAAATTATAAGTTTGTATCATGTAGCCTATATTTGAAAGTACTGTTTTATAAAATAATACACCGTTAAAAATCTGAGTACACAGTATTTGCATTTTTTGGTATTTTATGTACGGAATTTTGTTTATCGAAACCTTTACTAACATAAGAATTATGACTACAGACCAGCAAATGTCGTGCTATTAACAACTGGCTAGAATTCGCTGGCCTATACTTACCGGAAAACCAACGTAACATTGTATGCTCATATCCTTCGTACTTCTGTGTGGCCACGTTATCGGATAGTGGGAACTCCACAGTTGACATTAAATAATTTGTTAAAAAGTCCTTCTAAACGGACGTACCAACTGTCCGCCAAAAGCAGCAGTCACAAGAGCATACAGTAACTTGCAGTCCAACGCTGTCAAAAAACTATCTGAAATGTGCAAGTCTCGAATTGTGAGGTGTGGAAGAGTACAATTTTCTGTTAAATAACTTATTAATATTATTATTATAAACGGAACATATAGCACCTATCTTCTTCAAATACTTCAAAATGTATTTCTGATAGTTATAACAAATATTGGTACTGAAATTTACTGATTTGAAGTAGCGCCACATCATTGAAATTTAAAATTCAGTTCAGTAAACCGAAAGTTTTGAATGATTCCTGCAATGGGTTTTGTAACCCGAGATTATTTCACCATAATCAGCTTCAGTAACGTTTTACATCACCGCCGTGGGCGCAGAGAACGTAAGCGCTTTTCTCCCGCCCTCCCATATACACTTATTTTGTCGCAAAAATATCCCGTCAGTAAGTGGTTCCCAAAAATACTTCAACTCGTGTCCACGTCTGTGATTGGATGATTCAAAATCTCCAGCTTGTCTGCCTGCGAATGGTGTCGCAGTAACTTATTCTGATTGACACAGTCAAATGAGACACACCGTCTCGCAGACACACGGACAATAACCACAGAATATTTAGGAATACAGAAGTGAAATAGCCGATGGGACAGCGAACTCAGTCACACACGCCAGCAAAATGGCTTCCCTGGCCAGCAAAATGGCGGATATGCCTACAGCCAATTAGCGTATGGCAGCTGCTCTGATAATCGGCACCCAGGCCAATAGGAAACCTGCCGTAACATGCAGGAGCCAACCATACACG
>PNEQ01053176.1:0-13725 GCA_003012365.1 Medauroidea extradentata
CAACATGAAATTCCAAAACTGGAATCTGGTCAGATAAAAACAATGAACAAACAGAAAATAAAAGAAATAACAAGAATATAAAAATAGCTAAGTTGACATGCGACACAACGATGAGACGAGACAAAAACACAAACAGAAATACAACAAAACAACGATGAGACTAAACAAAACACAAATATGTCGGACACAAACAGAAAAACAACAAACGACACAAATGATGAGACGAAACAAAACACAGTAGTTTTCCAAACAGTCAGTATAAACGACGTTTCGGGAACTGGAATCTGTTCCCGTCATCAGGTAGACACACAGGGTTCAGGAACACGAGTCGTTTGTTGTTTTTCTGTTTGTGTCCGATATATTTGTGTTTTGTTTAGTCTCATCGTTGTTTTGTTGTATTTCTGTTTGTGTTTTTGTCTCGTCTCATCGTTGTGTCGCATGTCAACTTAGCTATTTTTATATTCTTGTTATTTATTTTATTTTCTGTTTGTTCATTGTTTTTATCTGACCAGATTCCAGTTTTGGAATTTCATGTTGTGTGTGTATCCTGTTGACTAAAGCATACTCTGCTTATTTATGTTTTCTTGTATTATTTTTAGTTTTCTTTTAACAGTCATTTATTTCGCAATGGAGTATGTCCAAGTAAATAAATCCAGTCATGCACTCCCATTGCACAGTTCTTTCAAAGATCAGACTTTAGATATCTGCTCTCGTTTAGGCGTAAAAAATAATACGCTAAAAAGTAGAAACAAGAGAGTATGGCCTTCAGATAAACTCGTTTGTTTTGTTTCGTTATTTGTGCGTGTCGTGCGATATGCTCTTTTACAACCCGCAATGAAATCGTTGTGCGTTTTATGTCCATCGGGCGCCGGCTCTTAATTTGGAACAGTAAACTGGTGCTCCGTGTCCATTAGCTTTTTCTTTTGGCGTCTTTCGACCATGTTGGAAACTTAAGCTCTCCCCTCGCCGAATGGTTTTTTCCACTGACAGCCATTAGTTTCGAACACGTTCACGATCACGGACATTGTGACAGAACGGGCTGAGAAGATAGCAACTGTTTATTGGCTGCTCGCCGACACAGTGACGCCGTGATTGGGTCTACAATTTGTCAGCTCCATATTATTGGCTCAGAGCCCGCCATGAGGCCTGTATCCTGAGTCAGTTGCAGAAATAACTCATGCGTGCAAGGGTTTGATTTAGATCCTGTCAACTTAAAATCCACTGCGATTATTTTCATGCCACTATTAGGCATTTTAACTAATTTACAAACGCCTTTGCGTAAGTTTATCTATAGATGTAGTAAATTTTCGTGGCATAATTGCGCACATGTTTGGAAAAGCTGTACGTTTGTTTTACTTTCATAATGCTACGGCTGATATTATAAAACGGCTCAGTTACCTGCGTATTTATTTAACAGCCCGAGTATTAAACTAGAGCGAAACCTCGCTACAAAAAGTATGGCTTATAACAACACTTTCGCTGTAACAACAACCTTTATGTGCACTATCTCTCTATAATACACGCCAATTGTCTGGATATGACACGAATATCATACACCGGCAAAGACAGTTTTTGCTGCAATTCACAGTTGTTGTTATGAGGTTCCACTATTCTACCCCAAACATGTGAGATCGTGACTGTTACACATAGACCAGGAAAATTTGCAGATTCACTGTCCCAGTTAGGCTAACCTCCAAGAATATATGTGTACTGCAGCAAACAACAGCTGTTCATTGGCTGCTCGCTGATACCATGATACATCTTGATTGAGTCTGCATTTAACTGCTTCTTTAGGGCCCGGTAGTTTTCGCGAAAATATTTTAGCATCACTTTGTTTCAGTGCCTTACGTGCGCACCTGCATCTCTGTTGTGTGGTCAGTGAATGGATGCCTTAACATACAACGTCTGGAGGTTAAACCCGCAAATCACAGACGTGATGTGCGGCAGTTATCCATGTAATGATTGGCACAGTCAAATGAATAACAACTCTGCACAAAATCACTCTGCCAGTAACCATGAAGTTGAGCTGCAGGTGTACTCGTAAGACACTGAAACAAAGTGGGGCAAAAATCTTTTTGCCAAAACTACCGGACCCTATTTATTATAGGTAGGGACCCCTGTTTTGCGCGAAAAGAATTTTGCCCCACTTCGTTTCAGTGCCTTGCGTACACATCTGTAGTTTTGCTTCATGGTTATTGGCAGCGTGTCTATGTGTGTAATTTGACTGAGCCAATTACAATAACGTTCCTACAACAACACACGTCTGTGATTTGCCGGTATAATTCCAAGGCTCGTGAGAGTTAAAATACCCAATCACTGACCACTAAGCAAAACTGCAAATGTGCGCGTAAGGCAACGAAACAAAGCGAGACAAAATTCTTTTCGCGAAAAACAGGGGTCCCTAACTATAGGTTCAGCGTATTCGAGGAGACATGAAATAAGTCAAGAAACAACCATGAAAGTGACACGAACTTACGGTTGTTGGCATTCTAGCTTACGCCCAAATTAAAACTCGACTTTCTCAGGTCTCCGCTTACACAGGTCAGGTCAATAACGGGCTTTATTTGTGAATGTTATTGCAAGCTCAGGCAGAGTAGGCCAACCCGAGAGTCAATAGTTATCGTCATCAATATCAGGTCCCAGAAGGCGCACTAAACAGAATTTCTATATAGAGAGAGTGATTTATGACGGAAAATGGTGACTGGTTTCAATCTAGTAGACTATCAACGTGTCCGATGCTCTCATTCCGTTACTCGTGCTTTCACTTTTAACCGGGCCAGTGTGAATCCTGGTACGCCGATGTGGCGAAAATATTTTTGCACCATTTGGTTGGTGTGAGTGTATGTTTTAACTTTCGTTTGTCTTAATGTTCTACAGGCGAATCATAGATGAATTGTGGCACAATAACCTCGTTATGATTGGTGCAGTTAAATGAGAGATTGTCTGAACAAAGACACGCTGCCAATATTCATGAAGCAGATCTGTAGCTGCGGATGCAAGGCATTGAAACTAATTGGTGGATAATTCTTTGCACTAACAATCAGAGACTCTGAAAATTGCACAGTATGTAACAAGTTCTAAAAGGACGGCCTGTCAGCAGCTAATAAGCAGTAACCAGGGAAATGTGTTACGTACATTGATTCTGGCCTTGAACAGTAGTATCGACAATTATTTGTATTATGTTGCAGCAAGTCATTTAAGGCAATTTCACGCGATCAAATATTTATTGAATAGCAAATGGATTCAAGAAATTTAATTCAAGAAATATTTAAGTTACCACTTGACAAGTTATCAAACAATTTCTAAACAAATGTTACACTAAATAAATACTGTACTTATTTTACAATTATCCAATAATCCTGCACAACACAAAAATATTTGGTTTAGCCAATACAACATTTCTCGATATTTTTGTATAAATTATTTAAAATAAATCATGGGCGTATTCATTGTAATGTGCTTTAATTCGCATACAGAACTCGATTAATATCTTATTTTCTCTTCATGAGTATTTCTATTCAAGAGAATTTCAAACATGCCCGAAACGAAAATCTTTGACAAAATTCAAGTAATACAGTAAATTGAAAGACAAAATGGCCGCGGTAATAATGTCAACATGGCGTCATATGTCATACAAGAAATTTAATTAATTTGACAGAAATTTGAAGCAAAATTTGGTTGTGTGAAAGGGCCTTTAGAATGTGAAGATCCAGGATTGCAGATGTTAGTGAGGCTATCGTTTAGTGAGCCCGTAACGTGGCCGTTTTAGCGGACGTGACGTATTTTGTGCGTACGAGGTTTGCCAGTGCCGAGCATCACGCCTCACATTGCTTAAGTGTCTAGGCTCACGTCGCTGGCGTTCAGTCATCTCACTGACAACTCGCCTTTACGTGTCACTCAGTGGCGATACCTAGAGCCCGGAAAATGTCGCAGATTCAATGACCTGCACATTAGAATGCACTGTTCTGTGTATACTCAAGCCCAGACCATTTGTCCGCTAGCTGCTACTCAGTGGAAGAACGTAGAATGAACGAATAGACGGGGATTGAATATGCATAGGACAATGGATTCTTGCATGTAGTTCATTGAATCAGCGAAATTTTTCGGCCCCTAGCGATACCTAGAGACGTCGGTGTATCGCGAAAATGTTTTGTGCCAACATACCCTTGAAAACACACGTGACTGGGTGGTATACGTCTGCCACAACGTAGCTGTCAGCAGACAAATAACACGCATCAAATATTACAAAAGCAGGATTCTTGTTGGCTCATTCAAATACGACAACAACGTAGGCCTACAAGCGAAAGCCAGTAATTTTCTGGTAAGCTGAACGTGTGTTGAAATCCAGCAAATAGTCAAGGGTTCTCCATCATCTCTTGTGATACCTTAACATTCTGATAAGACATTAAGATGAAGGTGAATTGTTAGAGCCCGGTAATTTTCGCGAAAAGAATTTTGCAGCACTTTGTTTCAGTGCCTTACTTGCGCACCTGCATCTTTGCTATATGGTCAGTGATTGGACGACGTAACACCCAGTGTGTGGAGGTTAAACCCGCAAATCACAAAGGTGATGTGTGACAGTTATCCGTGTACTGATTGGCACAGTCAAATGAATAACGACTCTGCACAAAAACACTCTGTCAATAGCCATGAAGTCGAGCTGCAGGTGTGCACGTAAGACACTGAAACAAAGTGGGGCAAAAATCTTTTCGCGAAAACTACCGGGTCCTATTAATTGTACACGTCTATCCCAGTTTAATGCTTCTACGCCAATATTTTAACACGTAGTAAAAAAACATCTGAATAAAAATACGTTAATTTTTGCTGTTTCTAGCGGTGAGAGATAAAAAATCGTTGAATCAAGTTTTGTTAGTTGAAAAGCTTATGCCTGATAGGTTTTTACAATTCAGAGGTGCGTCGGCGCAATTGTTCATAACGTTCAAAGGTATGACCGTCATGTTGTGACGCACATACACCGGCTATGATACGTCTAATTACGTCGCCTCCTTTCATGAGCGCAGTTAAATTAGTTAAGGGGAGAGGGTAGGAGTGCTCCGAGAAAACCTGTTGGACAACGTCAATTTCGGCTAAGTTCCCCTGGTCCGAAAACCGCGGGAGGGACTCCGTCGATAGACTCAGCGGGAAAACCAGTGACCTGGGAGCAATGAATAAATGAAGGAGGGCGGCGGAAGGGTTGTAGGTTGCATGCGCGGGGCGGAGAGAGCGACACGTGTGAGTTACGTGGTCTACATACACGCGAGACACAGAGCCGCGCCGTCGTGTTTGACTCAGCGACTCGTGACTCAGACGGCCCGGTCAGCTAACAATACACTCATCCACACCCTCCCCCTCCTCTTCCCGCACCATCGCCCGTTGATTCAGGGGTTGGCTTCCGGCACCCGCCTCGTCGTCAGCTCCCACGGCACGAGCTTGCCACTTTGACGCCTATTCTCTAACCTAAGTGTGTTCAAGTCGTATCAAATAATAACTGTATATTTTCATGAAATAGTGTTAGTTTTGCATGACGGTACTAGTGAGTGCGAAACAATTTTAGTCGCATATTTTTCTCATAATGGTGCGTCAAAGTTTAA
This sequence comes from Medauroidea extradentata, assembly GCA_003012365.1. Classification (NCBI taxonomy): domain Eukaryota; kingdom Metazoa; phylum Arthropoda; class Insecta; order Phasmatodea; family Phasmatidae; genus Medauroidea; species Medauroidea extradentata. Next base: position 5,592 of record PNEQ01053176.1, read on the forward strand.
ATTTGCATGTTACACTGCCATGCAAATAGTGAAAACCAACTGAGTTACTCAATGATTCTCAGGGAAACAATATGTAACGGGCTACGTAACCAAACATTTATAAATCCACAGCGTAATATATTGAATCTTAAAAAAACGTCGTAAGTACAAGGAAAACAGTTGCAATTTCAGCTATGTTTTTATAAGACAAGAGTTATTCACTGTTTTTTTCTAATACTACGTTACATTCATTCCAGTACAGGTGCAAGCTAGAATGGAAGTGGCTGTAAGTTCGTGTCTTTTTTGCGATTAGCTGTTGACTTATTGTACACCTCGTAAAGGGCGCAGAGCTAATAATAAAGACGTAACTGAATGCAGACCTAATTATATGTAGAGTGTGTGGTATATCGTGGGAAAAAAATGTCTGTTTGCTGAGTTTACACATACGTTAAGGGCGCGGTTCAACTCAGTTTTCAACGTCTTTTTTATTTTTATATTTGTACCAGATATTTTTTGTCTTATTTTAGACAAAATTGTGACTAATTCTTCCTCTTAGAAAATTGTTGTTATCTCTTATAGTTAGGGCCCGGTAGTTTTCGCGAAAAATTTTTTGCCCCACTTTGTTTCAGTGTCTTACGTGTACACCTGCACCTCTACGTCATGGTTATTTGCAGAGTGTTTTTGTGCAGAGTTATTATTCATTTGACTGCGCCAATCAGTACATGGTTAACGTGACACATAACGTCTATGATTTGCGGGTATAACCCCCAGACGCTGGGTGTTACCGCATCCAATCACTGACCAGATAGCAGAGATGCAGGTCCGCAAGCAAGGCACTGAAACAAAGAGCTGCAAAAAATATTTTCGCGAAAACTACCGGGCCCTACTTATAGTTTTTGCTTAATGAGTAGTAAACGTCAAAATTTCGACTTTACGGTTTTGTGTACGCCACTAAAACTAACCGACATACCAAACCGAAAAAAATTCACAGTGTTTAACAATGTTATAGGCTATGATTAGAACTATGTAAAATGAAAAATAAGTACACTTTTGTATTTTTAAACAGTTTTTGAAATTTTAAAAATTTCTTTTCAAAATTCAGAATTTTTTTATTAAATACAAAAATATTTTATTTTTTGTTTTTATATAAGTCACTTAATAGTATACAACATTGTTATACACTGTGAATTGTTTCGGTTTGGTATTACAGTTGGTTTCAGTGGCGTACATAAAACAATAAAGTGCAAATTTTGACGTTTACGAATCATTACGCGAAAACTATGAGAGATGCAACAATTTTCTGAGAGGAAGATTTAGTCACAATTTATGTCTAAAATAAGACAAAAATATTTGGTACAAACATAAAAATAAAAAAAAGACGTTGAAAACTGAGGTGAATCGCGGCCTTAAGATTGATAGCTTTCGCTTGTACGGGGAGTTATTAGTTACCCTATTTGACTAAGCCAGTAATAATCCTGCTGTTGTAATATTTTATGTCTGTCATTGGTCTGTAAGTTGTGTCAGACGCATATGACCCAATCATACGTGTTGCCATAAACTGCACCGTTTTCAAGAGCATGTTGGCATAAACAATTTTCGCGTTTTATTTTGCGCAAACGCTAGAATCCCAGAAACTATAACTTCGTGCCACTTTCGCAATTGGCCCTTGACTTATTTGTAGAGACCGGAATAATCCGCGGGTTCCCTGACTTGTAGGCTAGCCTGCAAGAGTATATGTTTACTCAAGCAGACAAACAACCTGTTCATCAGCTGCTCGCTGATACGATAAAACAACACGATTTGGCCTCAATTTACTAGCTTTTTTTATTATTGGCCCAATGCTCTCCACGAGGAGTCAAATAAAGTAAAAGCCAATTGAGAAAGTCACACGAACTTATAGTTGTATGAATTCTTGCCTGTGTCCAAAAGAAAACACGAATTTTTCAGGTCCTTATTTATACGAGTTTCACTAGAAACGAAGAATTTTCAACTTTAACCCGTTTATGTCCTTCCGTGTCATTGAAATATGTCATTTATTCACTACATAGTCAGTAAAAACAATTTATCTAGTAACTAACTATGCGGAAAATACTTCGTAGATCGTAGTGGAAAAATATTAGTATTTTGAAATTGTGTATTTTTATTTCCACGTTACGAATAAATGTAATTTTCTTTATGTTCATAACGCATTCTAAGTCTGATGATGTGTTAACCGAAGTAAATCGAATGAAAGAGAATTCCTGGAGTAATATTTCTCATATCAATAACAAGAAAACGTGTTCTATTTTAAGCCTATAATGTAATTATACGTGCTCTTCTACCATTCCTTGGCGGTACAGTAATCTAGACACGTGGTGACTAACATAATGCGGATTCTATAGTCATCTCGCTTGATTAAAGATCGCAGTTTCGTCAGGATTTCTCATTGCCTGGAATTAAGAATCAACCTATTTGTTGTGAACCAAAATTACTGAATACTTAAACGGCGAACGAACCTTTTAGTCGGACCCCGGCCGCCGGAGTTCAGCTCTCTTCCAAGGTCACGCCGCCCTTCAGTAAGCTATCTCCCTCATCAACTCTCTCTCTCTTACCCCCCTCCCCCCTAAAGCATTGTTTACAACCCGGGCTGGACTTCGGCCCGATCAGATACAAGCGCGGGCGGTCTGTGTTTTCCGATTTTTTCTCATCCTAGTGTGTCCCGGTATTTTTAAAATGTCTTTCCTCCCCTTCCCCCTCTTGCTGGCGACCCGTACTTCTTTCCCCATGTCGCCCCGGCGGCGAGATAACGTCGTTGTTTGCTATCGGCACGCGTCGTTTCGCTTCCTTCCCCCCCTTCGTCCCCTGTCCACACAGATTACTTCCAGTGGCTTCCTCTGGCCTACAGAGCGGTCCAGGGCACAAGCCCATGGCTTCTCATCATGCCCAGTAGCCGCGTGTAGCGTGCCGGAGTCCGTGTAGCAAGTCTCCCCTCTCGTCCAGAGGACAACCTGTGTCAAGTAGGCCTACATGTAGGTAACGTTCATTCTACTGCAGGTTAGACTAATCAGTAGGCTAGCCTCCAAGAATATATGTGTACTCGGGCAGACATCTGTTCATTATCTGCTCGGTGATGGTTAGACCATTCGCCTCCCATCAAGACGATTCGGGTTCGATTCCCGGTGGGATCTGTTTCCTGATTTTCGCTTGTAGGACGATGCCGTTGGTCGGCGGATTTTCTCGAAGATCTCCGGTTTCCTCCTTGTCCTTCGTTCCGGGGCTGCTCCATATTCACGTCATATCACCCCTCAACAGCGCTCACGTCACTTCACCCAACTGTGGAAGCGTCATGCACGAAGTTGCATCTCTTTGAATTCTAACTTCTTCCCAAAATATAACGCCGATTTTCCAGATTCCTAGTTATTAGTTTGGCAAGAATCTATTTCCGCCGCTTGATATACATGTGTTGGTAAATGTGAGGTTAGACCTACAGGTTATAAAGACCTATGTTAAAAGTTTCGCCCAGGGACTATTAATGCCGCTTGTATTGGTAAGAGATGTAAACTGTCCAATCAATTCGTGTACATGAAGTTACAGGAAGTTGATTATTTCACATCCGAAATTGGTTTGTTACTCATTTATAGCCAAGCTCTCTTGTTTCTTTTCTTTCGCGATAGTTATTTTTTAAGCTTAAACGGAATAAGATATCAGAAAAATGTTTAGCAGTTTTGTTAAAAATTTTTTTTGTATTACCTATTTTTTTCAATACAAGAAATAATACGGCTTCGATTAAAAAGTCAGTTAACCCGAATTTCGTTCGTTACATAATTAGCTAAAACCATAACATTTACAACTAGAAAAATCAGTCAACATGGAGAGGACGATTTTAAACAAAACTGCCAAACATAGTTTTGATATGTGCTATCGTCTAGGCGTAAAAAGTTAATATCGCTAAAAAAAAGTAGAAACTAGATAGCATGGCCGTAAAATTAAATTTAATGGCTAGTCTCTTTGCCAAGCTCAGTGTATTTAAGTTTACTGTGGTCCCGTATTTTATTAGACCCGTTAATGACAGTAGCGCAACTAGTGGCAGGATTTTCCCTTGTTCCAAACTATCCCATCAGAAGACATGTTTTCTTTTCAGTCTGCGGTAGAATGAACCATAGTAAGGGGTCAAAGTATGTGGTTATTTCTGATTTAATAAATAAATTAACGTCGCAAGATAATCTTCACACGCGGCTCACACCCACAAGCCAAGAAAATGCAGACAACGGCCGCGAAAGCCTGCGATCTATTTTAAATTAACTTGTGACATTACGGTGAAAATAATTTATTTTCCAAGTAAAATAAAAAATATTAAATAACTGATAAAAAAATCCAGTAATTTCTTCTGTATCTAGTCTAGCTAACCTTAATTGTATTTGACAGCTTACTGACTCCAGCGTTGGAAATTTCTCTCACCAAATTTGGACATAAGAAATACGATTATCTTTCCAAAATGTGGTAGAATTAACCTTTATGTAGGTTTTAAGGGTCTACCAACTTTGCAGCCATGGAGTTTGTTTAAAAGCAGAGGAACGATACCATATTTGTATGAAAAATAATTTTACCGTGGGCCTACACGCATTCGTAATATTCCTATAGATCGTTGTGGAAAATTTACGGTACTTTTTTTTACTGTTTAGAATACATACGTAAAATACTCGTGCCTCTATTTAAAAAGAATTAACGCCAAAGACATTGCTGAATGAGAATGACGCAATTAAAGATAATTATGTCAAACAAAAATGTTATCTTTTCAACATTCTTAATGCCTCCTACAACAGAAGGGGATGATAAAAATTCACTTGTAATTTTTTAGAAATGTAAATTTAATGTTATATATATATTTTTTTATCATTGAAGATAAAAATTGGCAAGATTAGTCTCTGTGGTAGTATTTACTATGAAATTGCTCACTCCATTGCTGTAAGGCAACTAATACGTCTCAATACAGCCGTACAAATGCGTGGAATTATGTTCACAAAAATTTAGCTGTCATGATCGTAAAAAGGGTTTTCTCCAACTAAACTGCATATATCGATACATCAGCTAACTCACTAATGTTACGTTTCGCATTTTTAGGCAGTAATATATTTAGTCAAATCAAGTACGAATATGTTCCGCCACGTAAAAACATATATTTTATTGGCGCCACCTCTTCAATGTTTTGTTATGTTGGTGAGGGGGTTGAGGTTATCATAGCTTAATTTTTCTCTTGACTGTGTCTGTCTGTTTAAAAGCTATTTTTAAAACTGTTTTATTTTCGTATAGTACTGTTGGTACGTTCGTGCTTAGCGATGGAAAGTGTCATTTTTTTTTCTGGGGAGTGCAGACCCACACCTTCGGTTTTCGCGTAGACCACGGCCGTTGTAAATTTTGGTTACTCTCAGCAAGCAGTATCGCGATAGTTAAAATTCACTACGAACTCTTAGGCAAGTTCGTGCAGTTTGTTTTCACGGCTTCTTTATTCTTCCTATTCTTTGTTCTTACAACAACGTTCAGTTCCCTCACCCTCAGTTACGAGCATTTCCGTTTGGTTTTCATTATGTCCTATAAAAATATTTAAGGTTAGGCTATTAATACTGTCTTTCAGTATCCACCATTTACAAAATTTAAAGTGAGATGTACGAAATAACGCATTTTAAACCGTGAACTGAACATTTTACATTAAAAAAAATGCTTCCTCGAGTTTCTTTCCCCTACAAAGTGCAAAAATTTGGCTAGGAATGTACAATAGCCAATTGCGTTTTTTTATGTTGTGGTGAGAGATGATAGTATACATAGGGAGCCCTGTTTTTCGCGAAAAGAATTTTGCCCCACTTTGTTTCAGTGCCTTATATACACATCTGCAGTTGTGCTTCATGGTTATTGGCAGCGTGTATCATTTGACTGAGCCAATTACAATAACGTTCCTGCAACAACACACGTCTGTGATTTGCCGGTATAATTCCAAGTCTCGTGAGAGTTAAAATATCCTATCTCTGACCACTAAGCAGAACTACAGATGTGCGCGTAAGGAACGAAACAAAGTGAGGCAAAATTATTTTCTCGAAAAACAGGGGTCTCGAGGTATACAGCGAAAATGTTGTGTGCCAACATACCCTTGAAAACGCTGTAGTTAATTGCAACGCACGTGATTGTGTGATGTACGTCTGACACAACATAGCTGTCTATCGACCAATAACAAGCATCAAATATTACGATAGCAGTATTCTTATTGGCTCAGTCAAATAGGGCAACTGCTCCACGTACAAGGGAAAGCCAGTAATCTTCTGGTAAGCTGAATGTGTGTTGAAACCCAGCAAACAGTCAAATTTTCCCTCGATAAACCGTAATATATAGTTATAACTATACACAACTGTGAGTTGTATGTGAGACCATTAGACAGGTAGAAGCAGGTACACTTCTCTACAAGTAGCGGGCCGTAATTGTCCAACCACATACTCTAAGTAACAGGAGAACAATCTTATTTGTAGTGATTATGATTTATCGCGGGGACACTTTACTGTTTGCTGGATTCAACGTTCGTTTTGCGTCCAAAAGATTACTGGCTTTCCCTTGTACGTGGAGCTGTTGCCCTATTTGACTGAGCCCATAAGAATCCCGCTTTTGCAATATTTAATGCCTGTTATTGGTCTGCAGACAGCTACGCTTTGTCAGGCGTATATCACCCAATCAAACACGGTACAAGAAACTGCAGCGTTTGCAAATGTATGTTGGCCCAAAATATTAATTTGATACACCACCATCTATACTTTTAGTTGATTCCTTCATGCATATTATTAAGTCACGTGCCCAGAGTTAGGGTAAGGAATATTTGGCGAGCTCAATAACCTGCATGATGTAATCCACTATCCTGTGTATACTCGAGCCTCGACCATTTGTCTACTAGCTGTTACTCATTGGAATAGCATACAATGAACGAATAGATGAGACTTGAGTATGCATAGGACAGTAGGGTCAATGGCTAGAAAAATGTTCCTTCCCTATCCAGAGTATATAGTCTGACAGGAAATTTTCGCGGAAATATTTTTGCACAATTTTGTTTCCGTGCCAGGACCTGCGTATCTGCTTCGCGGTCATTTATTGGATGCTTTATCAGGGGCTTTCCTGAGTTTTTTTTTCAGACTGGTGACAATAACTCAAATATTTTAAAACCAAAAACTTTGAAAAAATTTGAGTCAATGTGCAGTCTCACGGTGCACAATAATGTCGATGCGTTTTTAAAAATAACGTGCCATTCGTCAATAAAAAAAATATTTTGCTTCATTTTGCTTATTTTCACGACAAAAAAACGTGGTACTTTGGGTGATGAAATCTGAAAAACCGTTCAGTACATTTCTAATAAAAAATTCAGCTGTAAATTATAACATATAAATGTTAAAACTATGGAGCAAAATTTTGATATGAGTATTAGGTAGCAATAAAAAATACTTTCGAAATCACTGCAAAACTCTCCCAGCATCCGCAAATCACAAACGTGTGGTGTCGCAGTTAACTTGATATGATTGACACAGTGAAATGAAAAACAACTCGGCACAAATACACCCAGCCAATAGGCATATAATAGATGTGCGCGTGTGCAGTAAGGCACTGAAACAAAGCCATGCATAGAGCCAGTGATTTTTCGTGAAAATAATTTTGCAAAAACTTGTTCTAATGCCTTACGTGCACACCTGCAACTCTGGTATATGGTTATTGCTAGATAGGATGATTTATCGCGGGAAAACTTGACTGTTTGCTGGGTTTCAACGCACGGCCAGTTTACCAGAAGATGACTGGCTTTCGCTTTTGTGTGGAGCTGTTGCCCTATTTGGCTGATCCAATAAGAATCCTGCTGTTGTAATATTTGATGCCTATTATTGGTTTGCAGACGGTTGCGTTGTGTCAGACGTTCATTACCTAATCATATGTGTTGTAAGGGTATATTGACACAAAAGATTTTCGCGATATATCATCCTCTCTGGTTATTGCCAAAATATAATAGGACAGAGGCGTGGTTCATTTGACTACGTCAATCAGAACAAGGTTAGTACGACACCACACGTTTGTAATTTGCGGGTAGGTCCCCGGGACGCCTAAAGCTAAAAACATCCAATTACTTACCGTGTAGCAGAGAAACAGAAGTGCACATAAG
>PNEQ01053176.1:19856-47844 GCA_003012365.1 Medauroidea extradentata
GATAGCCTTGAAAACACTGACACAACGTAGCTGTCTGCAGACATCAAATATTACAATATCGGGATTCTTATTGGCTCAGTCAAATAGGGCAACAGCTCCACGTACAAGCTAAAGCCAGTAATCTTCTGGTAAGCTGGACGTGTATTGAAATCCATCAAACAGTCAACTTTTCCCGCGATAAACCATCATCTCTAGACATGGCCGCTTCCTTCAACAGTCCACGTCCTTGTGTAAAGGTGTATAACCGTCTCTAATGTCTTCGGGAGACGTGAAGGCTATGTTGTGGATACGAGGTCTGGGATGTTGAATGGTAAGGAGGAGGAACAGGAAAGTGCTTGCCTGGCCGGCTGGTCGCTCTGGAAGTGTGCTACCGGGTCAGGACGGCTGGAGCTTCCAGCCAGAGAACCATGCCTCCGGGAACTAGCAGGAACAAGGATTCTCTCCACCCACTTCTCCTCCTATACTCCAGGCGACCGTGGAACCACATCACATGGGCCCCGCATTCCTCGCCCGAGCGCACCTTTCTCTGCGACACGCTTCTTCACTTCTGCCCCCTCCCCTCTTTCTCTCTTACCGTAACAAGAAACATTCGTTTCCAACGGTCTTCTTTATTCCCGACTTTCTCCCACATCACCTTACCCCCCTCCCCTTCCTCACACCGCCTCAAACATGAATTCTGGTACACACCATCATTAAGAGGACTTAGGGCATTAATTAACACTTATCGTACTACGCAAAATCTACAGAAAAATATTGCAATCCTAGTTAATTGTCTTTGGTTACTGCGCGAGTAAAAACTTTTTTTTGTATTTAATTATTTGTGACACCAGAATATCAGACATTTGAATTCTACGCAAGAATTTTCGATGAAGTAGAAAAAAATGCATTCTTGGATAGCGTTTTAATGTTTCGAAGTGTTGCAACTAATATATGTAGGGTAAACTGGCCATATATCGTGATATAACTTAATATCGTGATAAACCACTTGCGGGCTACACACAATTTTGTAGGCCGAGTTCACTAGGTTACCAGCAGAAACCAGCAACATTGTAGACATATTATTCGATATTTACTACCGTTAACCAGCAGAGCTGAGTGACGCATAAACGGGATATGTTGCCTCTGTAAAGATGCTGCAATAAAATAACTTCATAGGCCGTTCACGATAAAGTGAGTACTTCATAAAGTTTTCTATCAGCCGTTTTACAGCCATCTTTACAAATTTTAATATGAGAATTTTCACGTAGCTAAAAACAAGTGTAAGCGTTTCAAAACTCTTAAAAGTAACATCTATTGGCAAAAAAAATAATTACAAGTTCTGCTGAGTGTTCAGTTTATAGTGAACAGCCTATACATGCTACTCGTAACGTTGTTAAATATATTACAACATTCATCATCGACGGGATAAGTATCAAGTGCTGCAACATAGTATAGCCTGCGTACTTACAATTCCCTAATGATATCGACTGGAGTCTGTAATGGATCTGTTTCTTTACAACGGGAGCAAATGAAAAAACAGATAGGCATGTATTAGGACGTAATGTGCCAATATTTTTTTCTGAGCTTTAATTTTTCCCACGGTTGTTTGACTTCATATCAAAGGAAATATGACAAAAGTTCGAAACACAAAGGAATATGATTTTCAGTGCTTTTTTTAAGCACAGCTGTAAACATTTTAATATTAACTATTGTGCAATGCGAATTAAAAAAAATTGCTTGTCGTAATTGTATCAAATCGAATCATTAAGAATTAATGAGAGCTCAGTTTGACGCAGTGGCTAGAGCACTCGCCTCCTACCAAGGCGATCTGAGCTCGATTCCAGGCGGTGTTGGCCCCCGGATTTTCGCATGTGGGAATCATGCCGGACGATGTCTCTGACGGCGGGTTTTCTCGGAGATCTCTCATTCAGGTGCTTCTACATTGTAGGTCCTTATCTCATGTCATCCTTCATGGGAAGCAGATGCCTTCGGGCGCCCAGTAATATGTCTGAACAGGAACAGATTTAGGCTTTCCTTCGCCCGGGCAGGGTTAATTATATTACAGGTTAGAAATATAAATGTTGAAAGTTTGTCACAGGGAAAATTGAGCGCTGGTATCGCTAACGGTGAAAACTGACCTATCAGATAGCCTTCCCGAATTTTATGTTACGTTAAGTTGATAACTTAAAACACGAAATCGGCTTCTTTTCACTTTAAAATTAAGTTAAATGACTCCTGTCATTTACAAACCTATTTAAAATTAATTTTACTACAGTTTCGTATTTATCTGGCTCACATGCGATTGCAGCGAAACTAACGGCAGAAATTTTCCCTGTGTCAAACTCTCCCATAAGAAAACACGTGTCCTTACTAACCAGTAGTAGAATTAACCTTAGCCCGGGCAAGAATTGTGAAATGCTTAACCCCACCTTTCCCTCTCTCTTCTTCCATCAGTCCAATCAACCCAACAGTAACAGTCCCAACTTGCATACGTTGTTTTGAGCTCGCGTAAATAACAGTATAACATTTTAGTAGAACTACATAAAATCTGCACTTACTAGCTACCATTAGCAGTGTTTTAAGTGTGCATTCTAACAATAAATACTGTATTTATAACATAATGGTTAGAGCCCACGATTTTTGGTGAAAATAATTCTGCAACAATTTGTTCCAAAGCCTTATGTGCACATATACAGCCTTGCTTCGTGGTCAGTGATTGGGTGTTTTAAATTCTCAGCGTCTCGGGGTTTTACCCGCAAATCACAGACGTGTTGTGTCGCAGGAACCTTGTTCCTGTTGGCACAAGTCAAATGAGCCACGTCTGTGCAATTATATATTCTGCCAATAATCAAGAAACAGGCCTGCAGATGTGTACGTAAGACACTGAAACAAACTGTTGCAGAATTCTTTTCACCAAAAATCGTGGACTCTAATAATGGTGTTCAAGGTTAATAAAATTACAAAAAAAAAAAAAAATACAAAACAAGTAAAAGTCTAAATATTGGTAGGTATTGTATCTTTTTTACACTCATTTACATTCCATTCACAAGTGAAAATTTTCGGCACCACCAGATCCCCCTTAACCCGTTGCCCGGGGCACTCTGTCCCCTGCCCCTCCCCTAGATCCAGCCCTGCGTCTGAATTCAAGGTGCGAAATACAGGTGCTCGGGTAGCCTTCTCATACCATATTTAGCTGGTATTATGCATCAGTGGACTATCCGCCAACTGTAACATATCAGTAAAACATGCTCAATATTTATAACACCACGATATACGACTAAAATAGTTTTCTACAACTGATTGAAAGCTAAAAATATATTGTTATACGTTTGTAACAACTGACACATAGTACAGTGATGCATAACACTTATTTATTTACATCCATACACACGTGGAATGATTTCGTCTGTTCAGTAGCCTGTAGGTTGAACTTTTATAATTCAAACATGGTTGCCGAGCGCCATGGGACTGTGATCGATTCCCGCTCCGGCCATCTTGATCCATCATGGTCTTCACGAATTACTCCGCATCACTGCTTCCAATTCCGTTTCTTATCCTCTAAGCCACTTGTTTCGTCTCTAATCACCTTGCTGTCAAAGAGAATTTACGGGCCTTTCTTGCCTGGCTGCAGCCACAGAGATCAATAGTAAAATACACACGTTAAACTAAATTAATTCTTCATAAGTACGATATTTATAGTGTTAATTTGCTCCACTGATTGCAGCCTAAATCCACGTTAAAGGTTCAACTGCAGTCCTTAGAGCCAGGTAAATACAATTCACTCTATAAACGCAAATTTTAAACTTTTCTTTTCAACATAAAAAAGTAAATAATTCAATATGGTACCTGATACCTAGGGCCACGACTTTGTCGCGAAAAGATTTTTGCCCCACTTTGTTTCAGTGTCTCTCGTGCACATCGGCAGTTCTGTTTCAAGGTTATTGGCAGCGCGGCTTTGTTCATACAAGTTTCTCATTTGACTGCACCAATTAGAATAAGATTATTGTGACTCCTTACGTCTGTAATTTTCCAAGGCAAGTGAGAGTAAAATTATCCAATTACGGGCGATGTAGCAGACCTGTAGACGTGAACATGACGCATCGAAACCAAATGTGGTAAAAATCTTTTCACCATAAAATCGTGGCTCTACTGATACACCCCTCCTTAAGAACAAGTTTAATAAATAGTTAGAGATGATGGCATATCGCGAAAAATTTTTGTAGCATATCCTTGAAAACACTGTAGTTTCTTCTGACATGTATGATTAGGTGACACTCGTCTGACACAACGTAGATGTCTGCAGACCAATAATTGGCATCACATATTGTAATAGCGGGATTCTTATTGGCTCAGTCAAATAGGGTAACAGCTCTACGTACAAGCAAAGGCCAGTAATATTCTGGTCAGCTAGACGTGCGTTGAAACCCAGCAAACAGTCAAGTTTTCCCGCGATAAACCATCATCTCTACAGATAGTGTCCCACTCGCGAAGGAAATTCACCCGAACCTGACTTCAAAATTTAACTTGTATTCTGACAAATCCGCGAAATTTTAGAACCCCTAGCGGGTATGAAAAAACAGAGAATATAAAATCATTTTTACGGTCGTCTTGATGAGTTTTCAGCCCGGAGATTGGTTTGGACACCAGGGTGAACACCTTAGACGCGAATAGGCGAGGTTAGTCTTGTCTTCCGCAGTATGGAGACGAGGGGACAACACTACACACAGTACTGAACCCGGGAAGCTAACTGTGAATTTTTCTCTCCGTCCGGGTTAGAACCCGGGACCCTTTACCACTGGCCAGGAGCTCTTAACCACCGAGTCAAGCGGTCAGACAAAATTATTTTATGATACGAAAATTACATTATAGGTCGTTCGGGATAAAGTGAGCACTAATAATTTAACCTTTGAAAAATATCACTAGCCGTTACTGCATATAATTCAACATTAACTACAGTTTCCTTACTGCTTGTATGGTTGGCAGCGAAATTACGCAGTATAGTTCTGTGTATTTTCTTATTTAAATACAATAATATAGAAACATAATCAACCGAATTCGACATAATTGTATGTTATATAATTAATAAACTTTCTTTTATTAAACTGTATCGATTCATACTGGCTGCACAATTTATCTTTCACGCGCAAACATCCAGTGACGCTAGACATGTCCCACCGTTAGCCGCTACGCGCGGAAAGATACGAATTGGCTGAAAACAGAACTGAAGCAGGTGATCACTTTATCCCGAACCACCTATAGACGTAATGTAGCCGGTACATGTATAAAGGACGACTCACGACGGGCCGCCTGCTCTTCGACCTCGGGCGTGATGGTCGCACGTGTGTGTCGCCGTCCAAGGCCGCCACGTTGGCTCCTCGGCGACCAGCGGGCCTTCGATGATCCCGCGCTCCATGACTCACATCCCGCTGATCCATAGTCGCACGGCGTGATTAACAACTCCCCGCCTAGCGTATAGCATCGACCGGCAGTTACACAGATGAAAGCGTTCTACTCTACGACAACTTTCAGTGCGTGTCTTCTCATGGAGTCGTACGTAAGGGTGTCTGCAAAGATAAAAACAAGCAGCTTTGACTTTACATTTCCGATTAACTGAAGACTTATAGTGACAATCAAATTGGCAGCTTACCAAACACCATTAAATGTGTATGTTATCATGAAACGTATTTATACCAGTATCGTTTTGGTATGCTGTAATGGTATTAAATTAAAAATTGAAACATATATGCTTTGAATGTACTTGGAAAACCTTGTAAACGTATTAAAACGCAAGCAAAGTGAATCATAATTTGCGCAGATCGCATTGCTATTTTTTCCGCAAAACACCAATGTATTTTTAAAAATTGTGAATGCTTGGTTTTAATAATTGTTAATTTTTTTAGTAATACTTAAGTGATATTATTTTTATGACAAATGTATTATGGTTAGAGATGATAGTTTATTGCGGGAAAACTTGAACGAGGTTGCAAGATTTTCGCCGATACATTTTTACTATGGGACTTTACGCTACGACCATATAATTATATTGGTGGAAAGTCTGCAGCAAAATTCAGTGCATGTTTATATCTCAATTCCAAATGCATCCGGGTAGTACGTTTGGAATTACGGCAGTATGAAAATACGGTTTTAGCTATGTTGTAGGGCTTAGAAACAGTGTATTTAATGAGCATGGCATCCCGTCGTTGCCCGAAGTTTTTGTTTTCGTACAACGTTGGTACATAGGGCTCATACGGCGCAGTTTATTTTTAAAAAGTACTTCTACATTACAACGCATTAGAAGTACATTGTTTTAATTTTTTATTTGTACCAGATATTATTATTTTTTTATTTTAGGCACAACATGTGACTAAATATGGCTCTTATTAAATTTGTTTATTTCTCATAGTTTTCGCGTAATGGCTTGTTAAAGTCAAAATTTGCAAATTACCGTTTTAAGGACTACACTAAAACCAACTGATAAACCAAACTGAAAAAATTCACAGTCGATAAAAGACGTCGCAGGCTACAATGTCACATACATTAGGACAAAGAATAAAAACTTTTTGTACTTAAATAAATATGCAGAATTTTAAAAAAATTAAAAAAATTCAATATTTTTTTAAAATACAAAAATATTTTACTATGTGGTTTAACATAGCTAAATTTGTAACTTAAAACATCTTTATTCACTATGCATTTTTTTAGTTTGGTAGGTGAGTTGGTTTTAATGTCATCCTTATAACGGAAACATGCAAATTTTATCTTTAACGAGCCATTACGCAAAAACTACGTGAGATAAAACATTTTTATAAGATAAAAATTTAGTCATATTTTGTGTCTAAAACAAGAAAAAACTGGTACAAATATGAAAATAAAGCCATACTGTAGTGATGAAAATTGCGATCGACCGCACCCTTAAGAAGGCATGGTACATAATTCAGCGCTGAAAGCATTAGTTTAAAATTGTAAATTACTTGCAGCCAATTTGGGGGGAAAAAAAAAGCAGCAGCCTTAGACAATGTGTTTTACCAACTTCTTGTGCAAACATTTTTCTCGAGTATCGTATTTCTTAAGAAAACTCTTTGACGTGAAATCTCGTAAATTCAATTGCGGCGAAACAACTTAGCTTAACAAATGCATCATTTCGGACAAATGTTTGTTAGTAAAATTTGGTAATATCATAATTTCGAACTGTTGTTTTGTAGTTTTTTTATATTGACTTTAAAAAACGTGTATATTTCAACTGGAGATTTTTGCTTTCATTTATCGAACACACACTCTTAAGAATGACTACATGCAAGACGCCAAGTTTCCGTATGCGCTGACCAAAATCGCGTTTTATGAAGACGATTTCTCCTCGTCCATATGGCGACAACGAGCACGTACGACCTCGGGGTCACATTCCCTCCAGGTAGCGCGGTGCCCTCTGCCTACATGCCACTGGTGTCTTCTCCCGGCGAAGTGTCTGCTTTCCTCGCCGTAGAAAGCCACCTCGTACACCCTGACACACGTGGCATGGGAACCGGCCCGCGCTAATTCGCTTAACACCGCGCCGACCTTCCCAGCGCCTCGCTGTGATCAGTCTCGGCGATAATTAACACCGGCTGTGACACACATAAACACTTACTGCAACCCGTCAAGTGTGAAGGTGCTGCTGATGAACAGCTATAGTCTGTGTCATGTAAGTGTTCCGTATTTTGACACTTCACTTCTGAGAAACGTGTCTGTACACAGGTTTGCGGAGACAATGCTTTTCCAGGAAGCCAAGTGGGTTTTCAAGGGCTTGGGCCCGAGTTTCTAAATTTTTAACGACAGTAAATTTTATAACGTGAACGGTTGCCGGTATCGCAAAACCGCTCTGTAACTTTGTTACAATTGATCTTTTATATCTACTCTGATTTTGTCGAGACAAAATACAACATAATTGTTGTTAATTAGTCAATAAACCGAATTTCCATTTAATTGATAAATAAGCCACATTCTTCATATTCGGTGTCTAGGAAAATTATATTACGTACTAGATCAAATTTTCAACAAAGTTACAGAGCCATTTTACGATAACGACTTTCGTTTGGGCGTAAAAAAATAATTCTCTCGAAAGCCGAGAAACTCGGGCCCAAGCCCTTAAAACTCCAAACAATGGAACTCTCGGTCATAATTCTCAGAAGAGAACTGTCAAAATACGGACAAGTTACATGAAACAGACTTTACCCAACTATACGCTCGTGACAGAAGTAGTTCGTGAGAGTAAAGTAAGTCCGTAATAAAGGCACCACTCTACTGGCCGTGGGTTTGTGAGTGAGGCACGGCGCCTAGGGCGATGTTGACCGGCTCATCTGGTGCGGTATCGCCTCTATTGCAAGACACTGAAACGGTGTGTAGTGGTTTCGTAGATCACTCCCCTGAATTGGTGAAAAGTTTTAAGCAAAGTCCATTGTACGTTTCTAGATTAGTTTCACAGAAATCCCGTGAGTACTCTTTCACATATTACAGGTTCAAAAAGTTAATTTCAGCTATTTGAGGGGCTGCGAAATTATGTTTCTAACTAACCCGAAGCTTTGAAACCACCTGTCCGTCGTCGTTTGATACGTATTTCCTTTTCGTACATTGGCACAATGGGCACGTGGGAATAGTTTCGCAAATAGAACTATTCACGGACATACTGCAACGCATTTTAAGCGCGTGCTAGGCGGTGCCCTTAAGAGTGTTCAAATGCGATAGAGCCATAATTTTATATTTATATTAAATAGTGTTAGTTTTGTAGACGATATTTGTGAGTGCAGTTTCCTCTTACGAAACAATTATATTTAATAGTTTTGTAATAATCCATTACTATGTGATTTAATGAATTTAATGTTAAACTGTAACTACATTGTAACTTTCACTGAGATTATGCATACTTGCAAGTGAATTGTAATGCTGGTTAGTTGTAAGAGAGGGCCTCATGGCCCTAAGCTTGCCAGCTTAAATGAAACATAAATAATAATAATAAAATTGTTTCGTATGAGCAAAATGTACTCACAAATATCGTCTACAAAACTAGCAATATGTCATAAAAATATAAAATTATGATTTTATCGCACTTGAACACCCGTAAGTTGACCACCTAGGTTGACGTATTTTGCGCGTCTGAGATCTATAGAGAGACCCAACCTTAGATTGCAGTACATCGCTTGTGGCGCGCTTTGTTGCCAGATCGCAGCCGCGTTACGAAGTTCTGGAGAGGTACTAGTTCATAATTTTTAGTACTAGACAATTATATTTTACACTTTTTTAATTGATATCATTGTAATTGGTATAAGATTAAGCTTTAAAATACGTATCTAGTCACATTTTATATTACTTTAAAATATAAATAGTTCACATACTCCACAGATACGAACTCATTAGATTAGCAGCAACAGGCAATTCGTAAACAAAAAATTATTATCACATATGCTACGTATTAATCCCGATAAAACATGAGATTTCGTCCATAGGAGTAGCATCAGTCTGAAGACAAGAATGTGATTGGGGTAATGTTGATGATTATAAAATCGATTATGGAAAACCAGATGTCGTGAACAAACAGGAAAATATGGTTTTATTGTCATTATTAACTTTTGCTAAAATTACATTTAAAGTAGGAGTTTTATTAAACAAAAGAGCATAAAAGTTTAGCCGTGATGTCAACTTAAAGTACGATCCCTCATTTCCACTAGTTTAGTGACACATATTTTTTCAAGCTTGAACGAGAGCATATACCAGAAAATATATAAATACCCACCGACATACCATAAAACACCTATAGGCTACATCACTTAAAAAGTCGTGCCCTCAGAAATGTAAAATTTTACTGTTAATATGTGGAACTGAGTATAATAAACAACACAGTATCTTTTCGAAAATGTTGTTCACAGCAATCGCCTCTCTTGCCACTGAAAACAGGACTTAAATGTGTTATGGTTGTAAACACTTTTTAGGTTTCAGTGTTTTTTTTTCTTTTCAGCCTATTCGTATATTTCATAGCATTTAAAAGTAAACATATGAGACGGCAATAAAAGTAATTTTGATTTGTTATTATCGTTCTTTACAATGCGGTGTCTGAAATTACTCATTTTACCGCAAACATCTCGAACGAGACATCAGAAGTGAGACCCATTTTTATTTTTCTTCCCATTCCTGGTATCGCGCGCAAGTCGCGGTTTCATCCTTGCACACTTCCGGTGCGCTACGCCACAGATCGTCTGTTGACGTCATGACCTGACTTACGACACGGGGCGAAGTAGTCTTCTTCCGGGCAGTGCTTGGTCGAGTGGTCGTAGTGCCAGTCATCCCATGTTCTATGCTGGCACTGTTCTGAGAGGACGGCGCGGTTGTGTAGTGGTCAGGTCACGCGCCTCCCGCCACGGCGATACGGGTTCGATTCCCGACCGGGGTCGCGCCCAAGTTTCACATATGTCGAACGTGAAGTGAAAGGAATATGACCCACTCCTCAGGACAACTACTATCTCAAATTTATCAATTTTTAGGAATAAAATGTACTTGAGTTTCGTTAGTAAAATTCTGGCGATGTACAATATTGATGGAATCCCTGTATTGGTACATCGTGTAGAAAACGTCATAAGTGCAACATCGATAAATTACTTTGGACGGTTCAAGTTGCCTTTACAGTACTAGCATATGATTGATTGTTACGTCAGCAATTTTATACGTACATATTTAATGCTCTAACAAAGTTAAATTTAAAAATAATAAAACGAAAGAAGAATTATTTTGATGTAAAATACATAAATTCAAAATGGTGACTCTACTTTCTATATGGTCGCCATCTTGAATTTTTGTATTTTAATTTTGTGTTATAACTTTTATTTTGGGTAAGTTTATGTAACTTTAATCTAACTGCCAGATAGAATAAATATTCATATTTGTTTGACATTGCTATCGTTATAGATGTGTTTGCAGTTAAGAAAGTAATAAGAATTTTCGAACTGTAATTGTATCTGTAACAACAGCAACGGCAAGTAAAAAATTATGTCTGAGAATCTATCCATTGGTATTCTGTTCTGAAGTTAGGTTAAAGTTCCATAAATGTTCCCATAATAAAAGCTATGACACAAAATACGGAAATTCAAGGTAACGATCATCTGTCCCTCTTAACAACGAGGGTGAGGAGTGATATGAAGTGGGTACGGAGCAGCGCCGGAACGAAGGTGTACGGGAAAAACGTCCGACGACCAACGGCGTCGTCCGGCACGATTCTGACATGCGAAAATTCGTTTCTAGATGGCGGGAAACTTTTGTAGGGATAATACAGAAACTCGGATAATCTACATGCAAAGTGTTTTCGATTAACATTCTGAAATACAAACCTCAGCAGGGCGAATAGAATCAAGAAATGCAAGAACCAAAATGTTGAGATCTTGTAATCTGCAGTTACGCGAAACGACGCCGACAAACAGCAGAAAATTATCGCGTATTATGCGACATGATGACGAGCCAGTTTCGTTCGCCAACATGGTGTGCAATATTTAGCGCATAAAGGTAGCTGCGGTGTAGCGGCGAGTTTTGCATAATTTTCCAACTTACTTGAGATCTTTTCGGAACGTTTGTTGCATTGCTTTGTTCTGTTATCCTGTGGACAATGTGGTTTGAATTTCGACATATTACTAAAAAAAAAAAAAAAAAACGCATTTTATGGTATAAGTACGATAACCGATCTGTAGAGACGGGAAAAATTCGCGGGTTCTCTGACCTGTATACTAGCCTCCAAGAATACCTATGCAGTAAAGAAGACAACAGTTGTTCATCAGCTGCTCGCTGATACAGTGAGATGGAGCACGTTAAGGTACATTTTTATTATTGGCTCAGTGATTTCCAGGGAATGTCACATAAGTAGGGACCCACGTTTTTCGCGAAAAGAATTTTCCCTCACTTTGTTTCCGTGCCTTACGTGCACATCTGCAGTTCTGCTTCGTGGTCAGCGATCGGATATTTTAACTGTCGCGAGCCTTGGAATTCTACCGGCAAATCACAGACGTGTGTTGTTGCAGGAACGTTATTAGAATTGGCTCAGTCAAATGGGATATGTCTCTTCACAAAGACACGCTGCCAATAACCATGTTGCAGAATTGCAGATGCGTACGTAAGACACTGAAACAAAGTGGGGCAAAATTATTTTCGCGAAAAACAGAGTAGAGACATGCAAAATGCGCGTTATTTTCTGACAGCTGACTAGACTCCAAGTGACTATAGGCTCGTTCGACGTCTTCCGCTGGCCGATATTGTCGTGACTTGCCGCGGAGAATGCTTACACGGTAGAGAGGCCAAACTCTGTAAAGACATAACTAGAGACCTGAAAAATTCGCGTTTTCTTTCGGCGCCAAGCTATAATTCCAGCAACTGTAAGTTGGTGCCACTTTAGCAATTGGCCCGTGACTTATTTGACACTTGCTGTAAGTGTCTTAGCCAATAGTAGAGAAGCAAGTAAATGCAGGCCCATATCACAGCGTCATTGAGCAGCCAGTGAGCAGATAATGTCTACTTGAATACACACATGTTCTTGAAGGCTAGCCTATACGTCAGCGAACCCGCGAGTTCTTCCCGTGTCTAGACATAACACACGTAAATGACAACACATAAAAGTTCGTGGCCAATTGAACAGCAGATTACGCTCTGTTATGTATAAGAAAGTGAAATTTAGTCTGCTACCAAATGATAACGCGAATTTTGCATGTCTCTACTTGTAAGTCAAGAGCCAGTTGCGAAAGTGACACGAACTTGGAATTCTAACGTGTGCGTAAAAGAAAACAACGAATTTTCCAGGTTCCTACCGACCTGTATTATTAATGAAATAAACATTATGTGGCAAAGATCACCATAATAAGAAGTAAACGGCATAATTTATGTGAACTATTTTCCTCAGTGTTGCAACGAATGAACCTAACAGCTTAGTAGAAAACTATCAAAATACAACATTTCTGTACAGCCGGTCTAGTAATTCTCGAAAATGAAATAATATTTTTACTCATTAAAATAATTTTATCATCCAAACTAGTCGAGAAACTAGTGGAACTAACAAAATAAGAAACTTTAATGAACTCTCAAAATAGAAAATTTGTCTGCAATTGGTCTAATAGTATAAAATATGTTATGTTTTAATGTTTTGCTACCTCCCAAAATGGCGAACTTACAACAATTTACTCTCTACTATTTAATGATTGGATAACTATGAAAATATAGAAATTAATTTGAATCAGTCGAATGGTTTCCGAGACACGGCATAGCGCAGAACATTTTCAGCTGCCCATGTTTCGCCTTATGGCATTTCGCCTCGCTTTAACAGCTTTTTTTGCGTAAAATATATTTCCACTGAAATTCTGCATTTTACTTAGCGGCGTGTAACCTAATACGTTCCGAATTCTGACTGATAATATACCTAGACAAAACGCAGAGCTCTTGTTACGCTGTATAAAAAAACCTTCCCGACAGTTTGAGGACATGGGACACTTACAGTACTCGAGTTTATAAATCTAGTAACTGTTCAGGGGGTTCAAGTGCGATAAAGTCATAATTTTATATTTATAGGAAATACTGTTCATTTTGTAGACGACACTGATGAGTGCAGTTTCCTCTTACGCAACAATTTTAGCGCTCGTAGCTTTCTCATAACGGTGCGTCAAAGTAAAAATTTGCATGTTCTGCTGCCATGCAAATAGTGAAAACGAATTGACTTACGTTCGTGAAATAATTCACAGTGAAATAACATACTATGATCTACATAATAAACCACTTGAAAAAATCCGGCGAACTTTTTTTGTGTAAAAAAATTGCTGAATTTTCAACTTTTTTTGTTCTTTTGCGATTTCTTTTTTTTAATTAAAAATATTACATTGTGGTTTTTTAATGTTTTATTGATTAACTAATGGGATGTAAGTTCACAGTGAATTATTTCATTTAAGTAGGTCAGCATGGCAGCGTAACATGCTAATTTTGACTTTGGCACACCGTTATGAGAAAACTATGAGAGCTAAAATTGTTTTGTATGAGGAAACTACTCTCACAAGTATCGTCTACAAAACTAACAATATTTCATAAAAATATAAAGTTATGATTTTATCGCACTTGAACACCATTAAGCATTGTTAAAAATGCGCAGGAACGCTACCGTTGATGTATGAATAAGAATGTTTACAAACATACTTTCTTAGCACTCTTGTAAGGCGTGTCAAATTCACAAGTAGTGTTTACAAGTGTGTAAAAAGTGAGGATTAAGTCTGGGTGGTTAGTGGAGGTGGCGACAGTGGAAACTCGGGAGCCTTGGTGGTGGTCCTTGACGGACACCCGGGGCCGACCGCGATATCCTTGTACGATAAGCAAGGTTGATGGCAGTCTGTCACTGCCAACTGCTCGCTACCAAGTTGCACACAGCCCCACGACAGACCTGGGTCGAGGCCTCTCCAGCGGCAAAGCGTGGAGTGTTCCCGAGTCGTCCCACCGCACACGATGCCTAATTTCTGCTAACTTCTGTTAAAACCATGGATATAGAAGTTAGTATAACATATTCCTAGCAGTAGCTGTAGCAGAAATCGGCGCATTGTTGCTCATATTCACACGATGCCTAGTGTGGTAACAGAAAATTTTAACTTTATTTAAATGAAAATTAACTCCGTATTATTAAAATAACAATGAATGAGAAACGCAAACGGAAATGGTGGACCTTGGCTGCAGAAACGAAATAAATTATATGGGTGTGGTAGTCTAGCAATTCTTAAAAATTAATGAAAGTTAGTTTACTACGTTATTTTGTCATGTGATCAATACAAAGTGGCTGCGATTGGCCATAGGGATTTATGGGTAGAAAGTAAGCATACATGCTATCAGAAAAATAGAGTATGCTCTATTATGTTTCTGGGCAAGATTTCGGGTACGGAATCTGCTATGCCCAGAGATAGGCCCCTTGGGAGGATGCTGCAATGTGGCTTACATGTAAGCACAAACGCTAACAGAAAATTGGCATGAAAACTGCTACGGAATCGGGCATCGTGTGAGGCCGGCTTTAGAAATCACTGATAGAAAAGGAAGAGAGGAAGAAGTAGAGAGAGAAAGAAAGGGAGATAGAAAGAGAGAGAGAGAAATTGTGAAAATGTCTTGTTCCACCATATTTACCAAAACAAACACTACTATAGCTTGTTGCATCGTATACGATTGAAAGGCTCAACCATTTCCAAACGAAACGTACCGAGCGAGGAGGTTCAACGGCTTCACATTAGACTTGGATTCAGGAGGATCCGGGTTCGATTCCCGTGTCTTTCCATCCTGATCGGTTTGCCATGGCTTCCCGAAATAGCCCCAGGCAACCGCTGGGATGGATCCTCAGTCAAATCCATGGCCGACAACTCTCCCAGTTGCTGTCCTTGTGTAAATTTGTATGTAACAGTCTCTTATTCCGTCGCTGTCGACGAGATGTATAGTCCACACCACACACTCTCACACTCACTGCAGACGAGGTACTTCCTCGCGCAGACTTTGACGACTCTTAAGGGTATTCCAGAGTGATAAAATCATAATTTTATATTTTAATAAAATACTGTTTTTGCTTTATAGACTATACTAGTTAGTACATTTTACTCTTACGAAACTTTTGGCTCTCATAGTTTTCTCATAACGGGGTGTCAAAGTCAATATTTGCTTGTTACACTGCCATGCAAATAGTGAAAACCAACTGACCTACTCAAACAAAATAATTCGCTGTGAACTTACATCCCATGAGCTATGCAATAAAACATTTTAAAACCCACAATGTAATATTTTGAATAAAAAAATCGCAAAAGTAGGCCCACAGAAAAAAGTTGCAAATTCAGCAATTTTCTTAAAATACAAAAACAGTTCATGGTATTTTTTCAAATGAAGGCCCATAGTATGTTATTTCACTGTGAATTATTTCACGTACGTAAGTCAATTGGTTTTCACTATTTGCATGGCAGCATAATAGGCAAATTTTGACTTTGACGTAGCTTTATGAGAAAACTACGCGAGCTAGAATTGTTTCGTAAGAGGAAACTGCACTCACTAGTATCGTCTACAAAACTGACACTATTTCATATAAATATAAAATTAAGACTTCATCGCACTTGAACACCCAACAGGCCTTCCTACTTGCGCTTCAAATGCGTTCAGCGAGTTACGGATATTATTTTTTGGCAAAATTGTTTAACGCTCATTATATTTGTATATCTATGAAAAGAACACACACTTCAAGCTATGTCGCTACAGTTTTAAAAATTCGGCACGTTTGCGGATTAGCGGGTGCTACAAGCGGAACATCGGACATTTTTACATACTACGTCTCAGCCTGACAAGCAATATGCTATTCCAGCTGTTGTCCATGCCTTCCTCGTTCATGCTACACACTGCTAAGACATTTCGCTCTACGCGTGTTTACGTATAAAACGGAAAGTATTTTTTTTTTTTTCGTGCCCGTTACACGCTGGCTGGCAGAGCACTTTTAATACACTTTAATGAATACCCTAAAATACGGCGATTTTAAATTTATAATTGTAAAAAAACGTGTACATTTTAATTAAATGGCGTGCCAAATGCTCATGTATAATTGACGTGTTCTTCAAAATATACAACTTAGCTATAGTTACATGTCATTATTACTCAATTTGGCTTTGTAATATCGAATAATTTTTAACATTGAAATTTCAAAGTTCCGATAATATGTCGAGGCTACTTGTCCTCTGGCCCTAACATAGCTCTCCCAGAAGTGAAGCAGCATTAGATCCGACTATACTCGTACAGCCCGTGATATCAACATGCCTGCTGGATTCAGCCAACAATCTGTCCTACGATGACAGTGATCGTGTTACTGGACTAATAAATACACAACGTATGAGGAGGGTATACGAGGACCAGGGTATCACACCCGGAACTGCAGACTTATCACTGGGAGCCCCGAAGGATTACATGAAATGATTACCTATAACAGAGAGGCGCGGGAATGATAAGGGCGGGGGAAAAGGCACGAAACCCAAATGCGAAAATCCGGGGGTCGACTCCGCCAGGAATCGAACCTCAATAACCTAGGCGAGAGGCAAGAACTCTAGCCGCCACTACGCCAACAGCGCTCCGTGTTGGGGAGTGAGTACCTCGCTTCTTGCACGATATTGACTGGAGGGCGTGTCTGCTCCTACCACAGACGTTACAAAATATCTAGTCTGTTACGCTGTTCTTTTGTTACATGTCCAAATTTAACGCTGGCATATTGCAGGTGAAGATAGGGAATTGTGTAACTCAGAGCAGGGGTGGAGGTAACGATTTTTTTAAACAAATGAACTTTGGTACAGAACATTGCATGTTATGGGCTGCATAATGGTGGCGCCATTCAATTGGGTAACACATATAGATAGACCGTCAGCATTGGTCTTGCACCCCTTGGTTCATGCACTACTAATGTTTCTACTGGTTATTTTACTACAGGCAACTTTCTGCAACTACTGCAATTTATTTGTTCAGGTAGAATGTTCACCCCTACTTGCGCTGTTTTCAGTAAGGGGTCAACTTTATAAGGGCACTTATGAAGAGGCTGGCTTATCGCGGGTGAAGCTGACTGCTTTCTAGGTACCAATCTTAGTATCTCCGTGCCCTCATCCCCTCCCGAGCATGGTTATTTTATATTCCTATTGTATGAGTGTATTACTTAAAAAATAATTAATTAGTTAAGTGTAGTTTCTTTTAGGAATGAAGGACTACGGCGACAAAACTCTGGTATCCAGACCAAATACGACAATTGGTTTTAGCCTTTTGCGCACATTCTCATTGTATATGGTTCGAGAAAAAAAATTAACGTTTATAATTTATAGTTTCCTACCATGTTTATTGTAAAGAAAGCATCCTAAGTAACAACTAATACGTATCGATTATAACGAACGCAAAAATTAACACCTGAAGTCAAAAACATTTATATTAGGCCTATTTAATTATTATTTTAGACTCGATGTTCTTCAAAAGTGCTCTCTTTATCACGGACCTCCTATACATTTGTTTGCGAAATAACAACTTAGACGTTTTTTTTTTAAATTTAAATAACGGTAATTCACCAAAAAAAGAACGTTTCGCTCTATATGACAAAAGGGTTCACGTTGCCGTCAGTCTTTTTAGTGTTTCACGTCCTTTGTACAGTCATCAAACGAAATGCGGCATTATCTGAAACCTTATGTATTTTAATCAAATGCGTACTACCTCATTGATGCCGAGCAATATACAGACTAAATAATTTCCTGTGGCAAGTAACTTTTTGAATTGCATATTTAGAGAAACCAGTTGCATTCCTACTCGGTCAAAGGAAATGTACTGTAATGACAAAATGTGTTTCGACGTAAACAATGCGATAACCTCGCTCGAAGTCATGTGGTTGTGACAGTTCTAAGGAAAATAGCCGCTTTAGGCGGCGGCCACCATGAACATACTAACTCCGACCAGATGGCTGCGACATTTTCGACCAACGTAGACGTTGAACGAGCCCACAGCCATTTGGACGATCCTAGTCTGCTGGTAGAAAATAACGCGAATTTTGAGTGCCTTTATACATGGCAATGTATATAGCCTACTAACACGTAGTGATTAGAGACATGCACAATTCGCGTTATCATCTGGTAGCAGACTAAACTTCACTTTCCTATACATAACAGAGAATAACCTGCGATTCAGTTGGCCACGAACTTTTATATGTTGTCATTTACGTGTGTTACGTCTTTACAGAAATTGGCCTCTCTACCGTGTAAGCAATCTCCGCGGCAAGTCACGACAATATCGGCCAGCGGGAGACGTCGAACGAGCCTATAGTCACTTGGAGTCTAGTCAGCTGTCAGAAAATAACGCGAATTTTGCATGTCTCTAGTAGTGACTGAAAGTGTGCACAGCAGTGCCTTAAAATTTCTCGCTGTGCTGTGGATGGACTATAAAACCAGTTTCTACTAGTGTACGCGCAACAATTAACGAATCAAGTGGCAATTTCTTACATTTGTATTCTATAATATCAATAGGGGGACCGTAGTTGGCGCAAGGGCTAGAGTACTCGCTTCCCACAAAGTCGTTCCTGGTTCGATTCCCGGCGTGGTCGGTCCACGAATTATGACACGCGGGAATCGTGTCGGACGGTTCCGCTGGTCGGCGGGTTTTCTCGCAGATCTCCGGTTTCCTCCGCCCCTGCATTCTGGCGCGTGAACGAACCGTGCTGTAGCGTGGTATGGAAAGTATTTTTTCTTGTGTAACTATTAAAATTGTTTCCAATGCGTTTATCTACGAAAAGGAGACACACTTAAAACTGTATTCCTATGACTTTTAAAATGTCATTCGCTAATTAAAAACATGATTTCCAAGCTCCTCAAAAGGCTTAAAAATGACTTTTTTTACGTTGCTATAGCTGAGAAAATATTAACCCTAATCGTAAAACAAAATCATAGAAACCTGTATTGGACTTTACCACATACTTTCCACAAATAAAATGACAGGGCCATACCTTGAAGTCCCACTGAAAAACACGTTTTACGAAAACACTGCACATTACTGTAGTCCTTCGCGCCTAGAGGCGATGAGGTGTGCAAAAAAAATACTTGCGTCCACTAACTTCTTGAGTGGTGACCAAAATGTCTTTACTATTTTGGCAGTAGGTTTAAAACATAGAACTTCGTCTTACGCATCCGAGGATGAAGTTACATGGAGATATGTCCAGTAAGCGTTTCCGTTAAAACTTCCGCAGTCGAGGTTCAGTTCTACAGTGCTAAATAAATAGCGAAAAGCCCATAGCACCCGCATTCTCTCTACGGCTGTAATCGGCCAGTCCGTGCTACAGGGCCCAGAAGAAAGACTATTACGATGTGTGTGGGGAGAGGGGGTGGAGGGACAGCTGTATGCTAGTCATCTCCCGAAGATGGTGACGTAATATGTCGCGAGGCACGATCTTCGAGGCGTGATGTCAAACAGCTGACTGTCGGTGCGCTGTACGACAGCGTGCACTCCTAGACGCATAGATCTTTGCACGTAACATTCTCCTATTTTCGCGGAGTGACGACACCGGCGTCGCTGCCTGCTTTCTTGTTGTTCGCTCGTAGTGTACGTCACAGATATAGGTCATTCGGGATAAAGTGAGCTTTTCTGAAACACTTGTTACTTTTTTACTTTCACATAACTTAGAGTTTCCTGCCACTCGTTAATATAAACAATGCAACCTAAGTGACAACCAAAGTATGTAGATTGTTCTGCGTACAAAGGTTAATGTTTGAGTTTATTTATTTAAACACGAAGTGTTCAGCCAGAGGTCGGTTTACTACATATCGTGTTCAGTTATTGATGACAAGCACATATAAGTTTATCACTTTATCCATTATATCTTAACCCAAACTATAAATATGTAGGCCTACATTATAAATATTCAACTGCAAGTACATAACTCTGTTTACCTAAAACTAGTTACATACATAAGAAAATAGGTACAAGAAGTACAATTCAGTTCAAAGAAATGAAAAAAAATAATAAATACAATCCAGTGTTTTAAAATTTAGTGATACATTACAAAAACTTTTAGCAAGAATGTAACTTATCTAAATGGAATGTCAAATGATGTTTACTTATTTTGCTGCAACAGCAAGTAATTTTTAAGTTTAATCTTGAAAACCTAATTTTTACAACATTTTAATAATAACTAATATGTTTTTATTACTATTCTAGACAATGTAGTCTTAAAAAGTGTCCACTTTACCGTGAACCACCTATACGTTCGTTACCTACTTGCATTTTTTTTCAGCGTAAATTAATCCAAATATCGTAGGAAGATATTTGATTAATCTCACCTAACTGCCATATACCTCTTGCACGACATTATTTCTTCTATAGGTAGTTTGAAATAAAATAAGCACAAAAATTGAACATTTGAAAAATATCGCTAGCCGTTACGGAATATTATTTTACATTAACTCTAGTTGCCTTACTGATTGTAAGGTTGGCAGCTAAATTACGCAACATAATTCCATGTATTTTCCTATTTAAATACATCTACACTGAAGCTAAATCAATCGAAATCGACATAATTATATTTTATGTAATTAATAAACTTTTTTAAAAAATCAAACGGTATAGATTCCTACTGACGACACAATTTATCTTACACTCTCAAACATTAAATGACGTGTCCATAGATGTTAGAATTTCCCGTCGTTAGCCGTTACGTGCGGAAATATTCTAATTGGCTGAAAATAGAACTTTAGCAGGTCTTTTTGTGAGTGCTCACTTTATCCCGAACCGCTTATAGTACAATTGGCGAAATAATCGTGTATAGAGGTCCTTATTTTTATTGGGGGTAAGGTGGACAAATATTTTATACATTTTGCAGATGGCCCGCCCCTATAGCCTCACTCTTATATCTTACGTCACTCAATTTCGCTTCTGTATACCTGAGATCATATGGTAGTTAGGATTGCTCAGTCGCGTGGCCAGATTATTTATGATCACCAGGTTATGTATGGACGCTTGCAATAAGTACAAGGTTCTTAGATGCCGAGATTTATAAGTGAGCCTATGTATGTTACACATTTGTTTAATATGTTACTAGATGCGAACACTGCAGCATATTTGTATACGTTACTTTATGTATATTTCATATAATATTCATTACGTTATGTGTAGGCCTGCTGTTTACAAATTCATTCGCGCCAATCGGCGAGTTTCGTCTTGCTAACATTAGTTTACTATCCTGCTTTTGAACAGAGTAACCAAGAGTTAACCGAGAAGTCACTCCCGCGACTTATTGGCAGCTTGGAAACTTTTTACTACGGTTACTTTTTAAACCCCCGAAGCTGACATTTTACCACGTGGCTTGATCCAGGGACAGTCACATCAGTGCTGCAGTTATTCTTCCGTCTGCAGTTTTTGCGTTGTTTAGTTTGAAAACAACTAAGTTGGCAACACCAGGAGGTGCATCTGCAGTAGCCACAAATGTTGTGGAGTAACGTAAAGAAAGAAAAACAGGTACTGGCAGGAAAATGAAACGCTATACTTTGTAGGGGATACGACCATTCATGAGTCACGCGCCTACCCTGGCCTACATTAAAAAAAGTGAGGTGGCTGGGACTTGGAGTCAGTGTCATGCGAGCCGGCTGGTCGGGTGGAGAGCGACCACAGCTGGTTGGAAACTGGACACATGAGGGCAGTGAGAGGAGTAGGGCAGGAGCTAGGGACACGACTGGTCCCTGAAGGAGTCCCAGGAAATATGCTGACGTCATCGAGGTGGCCGGCCGACCTCGCAGACCCCTACAGGGTTCGAAACCCGAGTACGTCATCGCTATACCTTCCGCGACACTCCGGAGCCGCGTCTGTGTAGTGGCCATACAACTAACTACCTTCCTATTATGGCGACACTGGCACTGGCGGGCGATGCCGCTGGCCGGCGGGTTTTCTCGGGGTACTCCTGATTCCCCGATATGCTGTTTCTAGAGACCGGAAAAAAACTCGCAGGTTAATCGCCATGTAAGTTACGGTAATTGGGTTTATTTAGTTCTCGTCGACAGCGAGGTCATTAGAGAAGATGACACACAACTTGGTTCAATGACGAGAGTTGGGAGAGGAGTCGGCCATGGCCTTTGTTAAGGAACCATCCCCAGAATTTGCCTGGAGCGATTTCGAGAAACTACGGAAAACCGAAATCAGGATGGCCGGAGCCGAACATCGAACCCGGATCCTCCCGAATGCGAATCCAACGTGTAAACGATGCGCCACCTCACTTGGTCGTCGACATGTAAATTAGCTTCCAAGATACGTGTGACCAAGCAAATACTAGATGCACATAGGCTGATCGTTGACTTTGTGATACCACGTGATAAGATAGGCGGTGCATTTGTTATTTTCTCAGCACCCTCCAGACGTAAATCAAGAGCTATTCGTGGAACTTACACGAACTTAAATTTGTCGGCATTTTAGATTGCGTCCCAAAGAAAACGCGTATTTTTCTTATCTATAGCTTTCTGCAGCCAAAACAAAGCCGTTATTAATTGAAATCGAAACAGCACACGAATAGCTTTGCACAAGATATTGGGGAAGGGGTTAATGTTAATGGTTGGATATTTCAACTCTCGGTGTCTTGGGGTTCTACCCGCAATTCTCAGAAATGTGGTGCCGCAGTAACATTGTTCTGGTTGACACAGTCAAATGAGATACCTGAACATTTCCCGTTTTCTTCTGGGCACAAAATAGGACTCAAACTGTCAATTAGTTTCACTTTAATTGTTGGCTCGTGTCTTATTCGACACGACCTATAGGGCGTTGGGCTGATAAGAAATAAGTTCAATATCCAATCAGGCAGTATCACTGTGTCAGCGAGCAGCCAATGAGCTGCTGCTGTCTATTTGAATACGGTGGTATTTAGATATAGGAAATTTCTCGAAAATATTTTTGCAGCACTTTGTTTCAGTGCCTTACGTGGTACCTGCATCTCGGCTTTGTGGTCAGTGATTGGATGCCGTAACACCCAGCGTCTTGAGGTTAAACCCGCAAATCACAGTCGTGATGTGTCGCAGTTATCCGTGTACTGATTGGCACAATCAAATGAATAACAACTCTGCACAAAATACTCTTGTCAATATCCATGAATACTTAGAGCCCACGAATTTGGTGAAAAGAATTCTGCAACAGTTTGTTTCAATGCCTTATGTGCACATCTGCAGCTCTGCTTCGTGATCAGTGATTGGCTATTTTTAATTCTCAGCGTCTTGGGGTTTTACCCGCAAATCACAGACACGTGGTGTCGCAGTAACCTTTTTCCTGTTGGCACAGTCAAATGAGCTACGCCTGTGCAATTATACATTCTGCCAATAATCAATAAGCAGACCTGCAGATGCGCACGTAAGACATTGAAACAAATTGTTGCAGAATTCTTTTGGCCAAAAATCGTGGGCTCTAGCCGTGAAGTTGGGCTGCAGGTGTGCACATAAGGTACTGAAACAAAGTGGGGCAAAAATCTTTTCACCAATAATTCCTGTCACTAGTGATATTCTTGGAGCTTATCCAATAGGCCAGTGAATACGCGAATCTTCCCGGTCTGTACATATATGCAAGAGCAAGAACTGGCAAATACGGAATCATCCACGGTACACAGTGACTAATGAGTAGAGACGGGAAAAATATGCGGGTTCACTGACCTGTAAGCTAGCTTCCCAGAGAACATGTGAAATGAGTTCGCCCCATAACCATGCCAAGTGTTGAGGAAGTGCTAATAGTGCGTGTGCAGCGTAAACGTGTGAGGCCGACTCTTTTAGTTTGTAGGGGAGGGGTGTGAGGGGGAGGTGCTGACATTTGCAGGGTGGCCGGCAAGTTGGAATAGCCATGCCGAGCTGCCAGGGAAAGCGCCGTCAAACACTTCGCGTCGCCGAGACACAGAATATTTAGAAATACATAAGAGGAAAAGCCGCTAAGAAGGCAAACTCTGTCACAGACGCTAAGAAATCGGCTTCGCTGGTCAGCAGCATGGCGGTATCGCTTACCACTAGAGACCCCTGTTTTTCGCGAAAAAGAGTTTTGCCTCACTTTGTTTCGTTGCCTTACAGTTCTACTTCGTGGTCAATGATAGGATATTTCAACTCTCACGAGCCTTGAGATTCTACTGGCAAATCTGACGCAGGGGCGTTACTGTAATTGGCTCAGTCAAATGAGAAACTGCTATTCACATAGACGCACTGCCAGTAACCATGAAGCATGATTGAAGATATGTACGTAAGGCACTGAAACAAAGTGGGGAAAAATTCTTTTCGCGAAAAATAGGTATCCCTACTTACCACCAATCAGCGTAAGACGAATGCCCTGCTAACCGATTGCCAGGCCTAAAGGAAATATACGGCAATATTCAGGAGCCAAACAGGCACGGGGGCTCGTATCAACAACCTCAGGCAGCCAATAAGCAGAGAAGTTATGGATCGTACCAAGTGAGCCGCCACTTCATTTCACGTCTGTATTACTATATATTCTGTGGCCAAGTGATGACTCGCACTGCGTCCACTGACGAGCCGTCCGTCCTGACAGAGTGCATCTCGTCAACCATCTCTGTCCTTCGGTATGGACTGGCGCGCGCTCGCGGTCTCTTCACAACACACCCGTGCAATACTTTCGCCTTGCATTCGGGAGGATCAGGGTTGGATTCCCTGTCTGGCCGTTTTCTTGATTTCAGTTTCCCATGGTTTATCTAAATCACTCCAGGTGAATACAGGGATGGTTCCTTTTCATAGACAATGGCGGATTTCTCTACCATTTCCTGTCTTTGTGTAAAGTTGTGTGCACCCGTCTTTTATGAATTCGCTGGCAACAAGACGTAAGGAAAAACAATTGACTGTCTGCTAGGCTCCTATGTTATACTTACAATTTTTGTTGTTATATCTGTGTAACCACTTGACTGGACCAATGAATATTTTACGTTACGCCGATACTTAACGTTTGCAATTCGTCTATAAAAAGATAAGCTGTTCCGATTAAACGTCGACCATTCATATAAGTCGCCAAATAGGCTTGGAAAATACTTCATAGAAAGATTTTCGCGATTATCCAAACTCTCTAAGCCAGAGGCGTAACAACTTAGCCCCCCCCCCCCTAAGTTGTTACGCCTCTGGCTTAGAGAGTGGGGGGCAGGGCTCATTGCTTCTCCTAAATGATGGAAAGGACGTCGAAAACAACAATGAATGGGCGCCGAAATGTTGTTTTGTTTTATTTTTAAGGAAATGCAAGGTGTAAAGTAGGTCTGCTGGTAAAATATTGTTGTTAATATCTTTGCGTCTAGATTTTGTAAAATGAAATTAAAATTTGTAATGGAATTTAAAATTCCTTACTTGAAAAAATGGGAGAATGGTAAGACCGGGGAGAGGGGGCCGCCAAATTACCTGACCCTCCCTAAATTGTTGAACTTCTTTCACCACTTCTCTAAGCTTACGTTAATTTTTGTTTTTAATGTACTAGTGCCATGTTCGGGCCACGGCGTACGAGTGATCATACCCTGGCCTTCTGGTATTCTCCGCAAACGATATATTTTCTAAATGCAATGTTGGTAGCTACAAGTATCGTTAAGTTAGCCGTGAACGGAAAGACTGCACTGCAGCTAGTAGAGGCGGTGATCTATTCTATGAGTATACGCTTGGATCGTCCTTACTACTTAGTGCGAAATATATAATTTGATACATTTATCTTCAACATGTCACATTCCTACAGAAGATCGTCTGTCGTTATCGACGACTTAAGCGACGGTTTCTGCGATGTCGACCACAGCACTGACATGTCGATATCGGCTCCGACAATTCGACATCTACACCTTTTCAAAATGATATCGACTGATAGACATGCATTACATATCAATGTCAAATTTGACCTTTCGCACAGCCCTAGGGTAAGCCCGTGAGACGAGACTCGAAGTAGGCCTATACACAGTGAAGTTGATGACAGCGGAATGGGCGTCAGAAAAATAAAGGAGGGGCAAGGGAAGGCACTCACTTGCCTCTCTGGATTTTTTTATGTTCCGCACATTTCTTTATTTATTTAAGTGCGAAGAATGAAATAATGGGTCTTTTGTCTAAAATTTACTATTAGTGATTTTACTCCCATAAGAAAAAAAGTATATCTGGACCAGATTCGGCTAGATCTGAAATTGGCCAGATCTGGCAGCATCAGGGATAGAGATGTGGCCAATTTCAGCCCTCTGCCTCCCTGGGATTAAATCGTGGTGACGGCCATGGACAACGGCGCATTCAGGCGGTCTTTCTTGCCGCGTGTGTTGACGGCCGTGAGACGCTTGGTTTGCGAAATCACAGGGCGTGGTGCACATTCGCTTCCGGTCACTCGACGCTGACACCGCGTGTCGCTACGTAGACAGCCTGCTCTTCTTCCTTCGTCGGCAGCTTTCTAGGAACGACGTGCAGTCTCAGATAAGTAGTCGACTGCGAGGGTCCTTCGCATCATGCTCCCTGCTTTGTCGCACTGAAGCACAGCCTTCCGCTCCCACAACTTGAGTCACGTTCACTATACGATATTTCCGGATGTGCTCAACTCGGACAAGTGACGGCATTTTAAAAATTCGTCGCTCATCAGCATCCGACAAGATGTTTTCTTCGTGACGTATCGTTGGACGCTTTCGGGGCACTTGCGTCACGTGACTTAGGGTATATTTTGAAGGAAGGACTTGCCTACTACGTACGTAATTTTAGAAAGCTTTACAGCAGGAACGAAAGTTCCCCGACTATGGCGTAAGTTGGGCGTAGCCAGGATTTATTTTTGGAGGGTGTCCATTTGCACCCTGTACTAGGGCGACGGGGGTCCGGGGGTCCTCCCCCGGGTAAATTGTGATTTTAGGATGCAAATTGGTGCTATTTAAGCAGGTTTGGAATCAAAATATTGGATTTAAATTACATAAATTATTGCCCGACATAATATTTTTAACGATACATAAGTTTTTTTTAAATTTCCGGGGGTGTTTGGACACCCAAAACACCCTCCTGGCTACGGTTCGTGAGCACATGTTACATCATTACCAGCGAGGGAGAGACTGAAAATAAACGCTTTATTTAATGCAATTTTTCATATACATACAAAAAATGTCGTTTCACTCTACGCAATTATTGAGTGGTCAAATCAGTAATGTAAGTACTTCAAGTCATTAAGTAAATAATTTATTTCCATTCTCTTCCTAATTGATAATGATATGACACAAAACACGTCGTGCTCACGAACGAGCGTTCTGAAAATGTGTGTGTGAACTTACATAAGTCCTCATAATCTCCTCATAAAGTAGCCTACCAGTTTTCTTGCCAGAACACATAACTTTTTGCAAAAAAAAAAAAAAAAAAAAAATATTGGAAACTGGTGCCATAAAAATTGTGACACTTCAAACAGTTGTAAAATGTACAACAATTTATTTGTACAAGTACCATTATTTTTTCACAATTATATAAAAACATTTGTAAACATACAGCTATATTTGTATGTTTACAAACATTTCCTGAAAAGT
>PNEQ01053176.1:59622-72512 GCA_003012365.1 Medauroidea extradentata
AAAAAAAAAAAAAAAAAAAAGTGGTGTGGGGGGGGGGGGGTTCTCTCCCTGCAAATTTTAATGGTTTTAATAATTTTTATGTTTGTATGAGATATGGTTTGTTTCATAGACATATATTGATACTATTTTTACAGTAATAAAAGTTTTCTAGCTTTCATAATTTTGTATAATGGCAGCTAAAGCCCAAATTTGCACAAAAAGGTTTTATAGAAAGGAAATCGAACTGAGTTACAGGTATGTGCAAAAACTTTGTTAATATGTTTTATATTTTAATAAAATTGCTGGAATTAAAATAAAAAAATTGAAAATGTTCTAAAAATTTTTTTAAAATACAAAATCTTTAATGCGGGTTTTTATGCATGTCTTGACGTAGCCCGTGACACTGTTCTTCACTGAGAATTATTTATTTCCTGTAAGTCAGCTGGTTTTTGTTTCTTGTATAAAGCCGTCTTATGCAAATTCGGACTTTGACGCGTTATTACACAAAAATTATTAAAGCTAGAAAACATTTTCATTGCTGAAAAAACTATTCACGATGTATGTCTACAAAACAAACCATATATCGTACAAATATAAATATTATTAAAATAATTAAAATATGACTGTTGTAAAGTCTAATTAATTAATATTTAGGATTATAAATGTATTAGGATTTCATTATTAAAGTTCTGCTGGCTACGTTTATGACTCAGAGTAAGCCATTATGGTTTATTTAAAATTAGTATGGATGGAATGCTTGCAATAGTTTGTAGAACCGTCCGGAGTAGAATATTACTTAGTTTATTAGGACGGTTTCAGATGCCGTAACAAAGCTAGTATGCAACTGCTTGTTGCATTAGAAATTCTTATCAGTACATATTTTTTTACTCTAGCGACGTTAAATTTTCAGGAATGAAACTGAAACAAGAATTTTGTTGAGCAATACATAAATCCAAAATGGGGACACTACTTCCCCCTTAAGGTCATGATCTTTAGTTGCTACTGTTTTTACGATAATTATTTTTTAAACTTAATCTAGAGCATATATCAAAAATCTGTTTAGCAGTTTTGTTTAAAATGGTTTTTGCGTGATAGATTTTTTTTTTAAACCAAGAAATTATACAGTTTCGACAAAAAAGTCTATTAACTAGAAATTCGTTAGTTAGATTATTAGCTAAAACACAATATTAACTGCCTTGAAAAAAAAAAACCAACATGGAGAAGACGATTTAAAAATAACTGCCTAACAGATTTTTTATATCTGCTCTCGTTTAGACGTAAAAAATTAATGCCGCTAATAAAAAAGTGGAATCAAGAGAGCATGATGGTACATCGCGAAAATGTTTTGTGACAAGGTACCCTAGAAAACACTGCAGCTTTTTGCAACATGTATGATTGGGTGATCGTGATACACGTCTGACTTTCCATAGCTGTCTGTAGACCAATAAGCAGACGTAAAATATTTAGAGAAGGTGATTTATCGCGGGAAAAGTTGACCGTTTGCTAGGCTTAAATGTACTGTATTCATTTCCGACGCTTTTATTTCGTTACTGGCGATTCCCTATTTAACTGGGCCAATGGCAACTGTTGTGCTGCGCAATAACTGGACGTATGAGATTCGTCTGTAAACAGCTACATCATGGCACACAACCGTCGGCCAACAATACATGACGCAGGACGCTAAAGTGATGTGCAGAATACATTCTCGCAATAAATCACTTTCTCTATACTATAAATATTGCAATAGTGGGATTCTATTGTCCCAGTCAAATAGGGCAGCAGCTCCACCTACAGGGAAAAGCTTGTGAGTTTTTGATAAGCTCAACGTACGATGAAACCCAGCAATCAGTCAAGTTTTCCCGCAATAAATATTCATCTATAGCTATATATATAATTTTACAAAGCTATTACGCGTTTTTATGTCAGATTATGACTTATCTGTTACATTCATTCTCTACCGCTTCACTGATGTAGCCTTGTGCAGCATTTTTATGTTCGTGCCGGTAATGTTATAGTTAGGGACTCGAAAAAGTCGTGTTTTCTTTTGTGAAAGCTAGATTTCAAAGCAACTGTAAGTTCATGTCACTTTTGCAGATGGTCCTTAACTTATTTCACACCTCCTGGAGGGCGCGGAGCCAATCATGTGGTAGCACTGTCAGAGAGCAGCCAATGAGCAGCTGTTGTTTGCTTCAGTTTACAGATATTCTTGGAGTTTGGCCTACAGATCAGTGAACCCGCGAATTTTCCCGTAACCGCGATCACAAAAGCGTTTTCGGTTCTTAAGGTGGGACATCAGTGATCATATTAAATTATTTTATTTTTTACTTTTTTACATTCTGAGAAGAAAAGTTTAAATGTGAGATTATAGCGTGAATTCTATTTTCTTGCGCTATAGTACAAGCAGCGCAGTTCGACTTTTAACGTATATCTAAGCCGCAATCAGTCACCCAAAATTAAGAATATAAAACAATTTCTTTGACTGACTGCGACTTAAACATACATTAAAAGTTCAACTGCGATGTTTGTACTGTAGCACACGATACGTAGAATTCACGCTATAACCTCACATTTTACACTTTTCTTCTCAGAACTAAAGGAAAAAAAAAATTAAATAATACAATATGGCGACTGATGTCCCACCAAGTTTGAACCCACTGGATTCATGTGTGACCAAGTTCCTTTTCTTCGTTCTCCAGACGACATTAATAAAAAAAATAGGAAGGAGGATGGCTTGTAAACAGCCAATAAAAGTGCGAGATTTAAAAGTCAATTTAAACAAATTTTTCAAGGTGCATTGTTCATGATGACGTGCATAAATGTGCCCTTCTTAGCTGTCGGTTTGAAGGACAGTGCTTGCGACACGGCTGCGTCACTACCACAGAATAACTAACACTTCAGAAGCGAAAATTGCCTACCAAGTGTTCAGCGAACTAAAGCCGCGTGTCACTTCGTCGGCATTAGACAATGGGATGGGAGACAGTCAGCGTTGCCAACTTGGCGAATTTGTCGCTAGATTCAACGGCATTTCCCCAAGTTTCTGGGTTAAAAATTCCTGTTCAACCAATGAATTTTTTTCCAGAGACTTCTGTGACTTACGAAGTCAACATAACGGATTGTAGCGTAGCCATTCTAAATTGATCAGACCTTTAAGAGGTAGGATAATAACGATAAGACTGTGAAGCGTGCTTTAAGGATGAAATTTCCTTAAAATTCGTATTCTCCATGACATAAATGCTATGTAAATTATTTAAAAAGAAAGGTACGTAGGAAATAGAGAATATAACAGTTACTTTAAGACCATACGTATTTTAACTGTTTTGATCTGTGCAATCGTAACTGAAGCTAAAGTTATTATTTACTTACTTCAGTCTCACACCAGTAAATATAGGTAACAGTCAGCTCAATTAAGCTTAAACAAATATGTTAAGTAATGTTTTATATCACTACTGGCTCTTAATTTTAAAACTAAGTCATAAATATTAGTTACAAGTAGGCAAACATAAAATCAATTAATCTAGGAAACTGCTATATAGAAACTTTTACAATTGAAACTAGTCTTACGAACACATATTTCAACCGTGCTCATTTTAGGAACATTTCAAGAATCGAAAATGGAAACTCGTCATCGAGTGTGTGACAGTTGTTAACAATGTTCGTAAAAATATCAGGCATGTGTGTTGGTTTCTGAGTAAAGACACTATGCACATAGGTGGTCCAAAAGTATTTTCTATAGTTTTAATATATTAAGTATTTCAGCGATACTTAATCAAGTATTAGCGTGAGAAAAGTGGGGGAAAAAAAAAAGGAGCAACATAATTTATTTATTTATTTATTTATTTATTTATTTCATAGCCTCCAATATATATCCATACAAATGGATGGGAGTTGTCAGAATTAACACATAACGACATAACGAACAATTATATACATATTATTATAATATACACATTATAAAAATAGTAAAATAGCTAGAGTAACAATGAGAGTTTTGATTTGTTATATGGCTAACACATCATATCGTGATCGCGATAAACCACTTTGCGGGCTTCACAACATAAGGAAGGATCTGTACACATAGTTCACTAGGTTCCCAACAGGGAGCAGGCATGTGTAGTTTAGCAATAAGTGACCAATGTATCAGATCACAATTACAATAGTTAACATATTTCTGTTACTGAAGTTGGACAACTTAGTATCACATAGTTGGGTAGGTTTACCATATTTTGCAATACTTTAAGAAGTCGCGCTATATGTTGGTACGCACCTTACAATGAACTTTATTGGAGGAGTTTCAAGGAAATTCGTTTAGGGGTTTGAATGTTGTATTTTATGATGAAATATAAACGAAACGTAACCAAACATTAAACACTGATTGAAGGCGAACGAAATGTCCAATTTCAGATAAAATTCTTCATAGAATTTTCTATCACATGAAGGAACGCTTGAGCGAGTGTGGCTAATTAATTTACTGAAATTTGTGTTGCACAATATTTTGTGTTAAAATATTCATAATTATGTTTCGAATCGGTACAAAGTTGGTTTCATGATATTATCACATTTTATTTTGTGTGAAGTCCCAAAACTACGGCAAACTAAAATGTCATAAAACAAATTTGGCACTTGAAAAGCCATAAACATGAGAACCGTCAAATATTTTGTGACGATAACATAATAATGTCGTTTTAACATTTAATCTGTTACGGATTTAAAAATCAGTCTACTTATTTGCAATCGTTAGAAACGCAATATTAGTCTAATTTATTTACATTTAATTTTATAAGTCCAAATTTGGAAATATTTTGACAAATTACTTCTAAGAAGTTCTTAAAGAAAAATGTTGCAGATTTAAAACGTACAGTACCAAGGGATTAGTAACTAAATATCTACGAAATTTAAATTTGTTAAATGAGAGGCCAGTCTTACTCTTGACTTGGTCACATGCTATTTGAGGTTAAAAAATTTTTTTTGTTATTGAAATACAATAAACTCTCAAATATCCGCGTGCGTATTTTTAGCAGAATCTTAAAAATAATAATAACAAACAGTAGAGCTTTATTTGTCTAGTTTGAGGATAAAAACCTCGATTAGACAACACTGAAACTTCGATTTAACAATACGACAACCTCGATTTTAAGCGGGTAACGAATTCCCACGTATATTTGTAACTTTGGCTATGTAAATTAGTTTCGTCAGGGCCGGATTAAGTAAGATCGGCGCCCGAAGCACTCTCACTTCATGACACCGTTTTGCTTGACATTATAGACCTTGATCCTAGACGAAACAGTGAATACAAGATTTAGTAGAGTACTGGTAGTTAATATTTTTTAACCGTTGGGCGGTTGAGCTCTTGGCATACGCTACTTATACTACGCACCGCTTGGACGTGTCGGCGTGCCAAATACAGCTACAGCCGTGGTGCATCATGGGGTGTAACTACAGCGTCTTAGTTTCTGTAGCTAGAGACAGGAAATATTCGTGGCTTCACTTACGACCACGGGTCCCTATTTATAATATTTTAGAAAGTTTTATTTTTAAATCCTGAAAGAGAATATATATCGCAAAACCGTTACACAGCAATGTTGGAAGTTGTTTGTACTACGGTACGTAGCCCTATTTTTTCTTCAAAACATACGTTTTTATAATTTTGGTTAGTTATTGACTTTGAGAAAATGTAATTAAGTTGATAATGAGTCAAAATTATACAAATTTCTGTTAAAAAAAAAAAAAAAAAAAGCTACATAGTACAAACAATTTCCAACATTTCTATGTAACGGTTTTGCGATATCTGCTACCTTTCAGGTTTTAAATAGTTTTATGTCGCAAAAACAGCATAAATAGGAACCATTTTGCCTTAACATTCAGACTAGCCTCCAAGAATATCGATTTTATGAATAAAAAAACTGCTGTTCATTAGCTGCTCGCTGACAAGAGTGATACCACATGAGTGGACCTGCATTTAGTTGCTTTTTTGTCATTGGCTCCGTACCTTCTAGGAGGTGTCGAATAAGCCTTGCATCAATTGTGAAAGTGATACAAGCAAAACGCACATTTTTCAGGTCTATATCGTTAGAATA
Organism: Medauroidea extradentata; assembly: GCA_003012365.1. Classification (NCBI taxonomy): domain Eukaryota; kingdom Metazoa; phylum Arthropoda; class Insecta; order Phasmatodea; family Phasmatidae; genus Medauroidea; species Medauroidea extradentata. The sequence goes on from PNEQ01053176.1 coordinate 65,676, forward strand.
TCTGTTCGTCATATTGTTAACGTCGCAACAGAAGTTTTCACGGGATATGGCCCCTCGCACAGGCTGAAGGAGCGCGTGTCTCGTGGCCGCATCGGCGGGTGACGTCGTCCGTCAGCTCTCGCCATCAGCAGCGTCCCTGGGTGGCCATAGGGTAGCTGACGTCACAGCTTCCATCATGTCTCCTGACACACGGTCCTCTTGCTCGTCACTTGTTTTGCAACTAGCGTGTTTCACAATTGTCTGACATGCTGGCTGGTCCAGTGCCATGGCATTAGGACGATGGCTGATATTGCAGTGTTTCCGTGGCGAATTTAGCACTTATGTAGACAGTCTCGTCAAGAATAACAAATTATGTTTATTTGGCCATTGATATAAATGTTTTATTACGAAGAAATTTATGCACTGTGTTTACTCACTAGAGCCCGGAAAAATTCGCGGGTTCACTGAGGTGTAGGCTAGCTTCCTAGAATGTATGTGAAATCGTGCAGATAGCAGTTGTTTATTAGCTGCTCGCTGACACTGTGAAATGGGCCTGTATTCAGCTACAGTTTTATTATTGGCTCAGAGCTACTTCCAGGAAGTGTCGAGTAAGTCAACGGACAATTATGAACGTGATACAGTCCTATAGTTGCTGGGACTTTAACTTGCGCCTAAAAGAAAACGTGGATTTTTCAGGTCTCTATACTCACATTACTAGATTTTAAGTGAGTCATGTAAGGATGAAAATTAACTGAAAGGAAAAATACGTCCAGGGCTGTAGAAGTGCTCTACCTTTTACTGTGGTGAATACCAAATGTGTTTGTGTACCTACACGCGTGTAGGCACTCCAGAAACTAGTGCATAATAAGCACAACACAGCGCGAATCCTGGCCTAAATTGGAAACGAAAATGTAAGTGCAAAATTGTTGTCCGACGACATTTTACGTGCACAGTGTGGCAACACTGAACAGAGAAAGTCCCCTCTTGCGCTCCACGCCCTGGTATTATTTTATGTATGTTACTTCAAGTTAACGTAGAATCATGTTTAGACTACACGATATTTTAACCGGCAACCATACTTAATACGCAGGTCAGAGCAGTGGAAAATTAAGATAAGTAAGCTATCTATGGAGCGCAAGAGAGGACTAACTACAGTGATATGTTGCCACTTTGTACAAATAAAAAGTCTTTGTACAACATTTTGCCACTAGTGTTTTCGTCTCCAATTCAGGGGCTTCTTATAGAGGGGGACAGGGGTGCAAATGCCCCCCCCCCCTGGATTTAGAAGGAAGCGTGTAATTTTTTTTTTGTATTTTGTTATTTAAATAATACTAACGTAAAGCACATAAAACGTAAGTTTTATTATTAAAGTTTCTAATTTATGCATGCGTAATTAATAAAAAAAGATGCGATAAGGTCACTGTTGCCAAAAAAAAAAAAAACTTCTCCCTCCCCCCAAGAATAACCTGAAATTAAGCCCCTGCTCTAATTTAACTCACGATTCGCGTTGTGTGCTTAAGCGTTTTTTTTCTGGATATCAAACGTACCACAGCACCCAAACTCCCTTGCCGAATGGTTCTCCTTTCATTTATTACTTCGGTTACTCGTTGAATAGTTAATTTATATAAGAAATTATGCAATATTAACGAGAACTTGATATTCAGTCAGTTTTACTGCAGTCACGTTACAAATTAAGAAATGCAATTGTATATAAAACATTGCCCAGCCGTTGACCACCAAAAAACCATGCATAGAACTAGACATTAAAAAACAATCAAAATTATCTTAGGTCCAAAAGTATGTACGTACATAAAACATATTTTCCGTAGAAAATTTATAAAACCTAGCAGATCAATATTAGGAAGTACTCAAATACCAGCAGGGCTATATCTTGACTTGACAAACACTGCTCTCGATAGTGGCAACTTTCGTTGGCGTAATGCAATTTTAATAAAACGTAAAGACACAGCGTTTAATAAACAGCAATATATCGTATCCCACAATACTGGAGTTACACTGAAAACTTTTATTATAAACATTATAGGAGAAAAAGCATTCTGATATGCATCAACATATATCCAGATTAGTCCTAGGGAAGGAATGACACTTTTACTGAAAATATAAAAATAGCCTTTATGCCTTTGTATAGCTAAAAGTTAACTACAGTTAAAACGAGAGTTACGACACATTGCTGTTTCATGGACGACAGCCTAACTTGAAGTCAGCCCACGGCCGTAGAACAGGTCTGGACACTCGCCTGGATATTTGACCCCCTTGTTGTTTGGCTGTAGTTCACCAAGTTACCGATAATATTGTGTTTTATTGGCGCTGATGTTACGGCGGTCGGACTAAACTCCGCCCACTTCCTTTCCGCTAAGATAAACAATTTATCAAAACGTATTTTTTTTTATCAATTTATGAAATACTTTCTTCGCTCACAATTTTAAGAAAAGGCTCCAGCAATCTTTATTTACTTTATAAATTAAACAATGGAAAAAAAGTGGACGGAGTTTGAGTCCGACCGCCCGGAAAACAGCGCCAAAAAGTACGACATTCTCGGTAACTTGACGAACTACAGCCAAACAACAAGGAGGTCAAGCAAAATACATTGTTAGATAGGCGAGTGTCCAGACCTGTTCTTCTACGACCGTGAGTCAGCCTCATATTTTAAAATTAAGACCATGTTCCCAAATTTATACTGCTTTTTAAATGTTTTAACCTAACAGAGATTAACACACACACACACAGATATAGTATACATATGTGAGTGAGCGATTTTGGTCAGCGCTTAACAACGAGGTCTTTAGCGCCGGTGAGGGGTGACATGAGGTGAGTATGGTGCAGCGCCGGAATGAACAGGCGGGGGAAACGGGAGATTCCCGAGAAAATCCACCAAACAGCGGCATCGTCCGCCACGATTCCCACGTGCGAAAATCCGGGGAGCGGCCCCGCCGGGAATCGAACCTGGATCGCCTTGGTGGGAGGTGAGAGGTCTGACCTCTCGGCCACCGCGGCCCCCTATATCTATGTGTGTGTGTATGATACACCTACCTTGCTTTGTGTTACTTATGCTTTGAACTTCAGTAATATAAATATGTAAATAATTTTATTTGTGAACTTACATTGATCAGTTACTGCCGAAATTATACGTGCTTAATCTCTGATGGTGTAACCTAGTGAACTAGGTGTGAAGATCCTTCCAATTTTGTGAAGCCAGCAACGTGGTATGCCAATACATTGAGGTATATCACTATATATTATGTTAGGTGTATCATATATATGTGGATATATACATCTATTGCAAAAAAAAACAGTACCAATCAGGGATCATAACGTCAAAGGCGTGAGCAAGGATGCAGATTTATATGTTGCATTACATTAGGCGGTACTCGGTAATTTTTAATTTCGCTGTCAGATGAAAACCATTATCTGCATTAGGCCTACGTATGTTTGACAGTTACTGAGTTACGCCGAATGTAACTGAACATTTATATCGCTGTCCTTGCTCACGCCAGAGTCATATAATAGTAACAGTACACGCTGGACGCTAGGTCTACGACACACGTGGCCCCGGAAGTCGTTGTGGCACCCCTGCCAGGAGCCAGGGTGTCCCCCCTCCCCCTTCGTAGTCCCTTAAACGGTCAGCGAGAGCGTTGTGCCATACAAGGCGGCGATTTATTGGGTCATCGGTTACATATGAGCTGCGGGGAAAGCGAGAGCTGGCTGGGGAAACATATTTCCACTCCAGCTGCAGGCTGCGGTCCAGATCTTCCTCGTTTCCCTCGACACGAAGCTTGATATGGGATGCGTACCAGAATTATGGTGTACTAGATGCTGAGGCGAAGGTTGATGACGGTTAGCGCCTGAGGCGGTGAGGTAAGTCGTAAACGAGCAAGAGTTGCGTTTCCATAACTTAAAACTAATATCGTATGAGGAGGATACCCGAATGTCAGGGAATCGCACCCCGGAATCACAGAATATTTAGGAATACAGAAGTGAAATAGCCGGCAGACCAGCGAACTCAGTCACACACGCCAGCAAAATGGCTTCCCTGGGCAGCAACATGGCGGAAACACCTACTGCCAATCAGCGTAAGGCAGCTGCACTGAAATCGACATCCAGGCCAGTAGAAAACCTGCCGTAACATGCAAGAGTTAAACACACAGACACGGGGCTGGCATCAACAGTCTCGGACAGCCAATAAGCAGCAAAGTTCGCCCGTGACAAACGCGCCGCCACGTTAGTCCACGTCTGTATTACTATGTAGTCTGTGGTTATACCATATAAACAGACAAAACCGCGTCAAATTTTCGTCCAATCATAGTGGAGTATGCTACAGACTTCGGCACGAAATATTTTCGCGAATTTCCGCTCGCTGTCACACCGTAAAAAAAATTGAGGTAATTTTACTCTACATGTAATGGAAGCATATTACCTCTACAAGTGAGGGAAAATTACTCAACACGTGTCAAGGAAAGTTACTCAACTGGTAATGTAATTTTTCATTACGTATTTGCGCAAGATCTCTAGGACAATTTGACATAACACGCGAGCGAAACTTCCGAGTGGTTTGTGTGGCGAATAAATACACTACCTCGCAAAAATTTCCACACACATTCGGAAATCAGATTTCCCTCTCAAGGTTGGGGAATATTACCATGCATATGATGAGTAACATTACTAACTTTTTTTTACAGTGATGCACTCTCAGATTACGATACACTGAAACCCTTGAATTCGTTCTAAATTTGGCCGAATGGTCAGACCATTCGCCTTTCACCAAGGCTTCGATTCCCGGCGGGGTCTGTCCCCGGATTTTCGCTTGTGGGAATCGTGCCGGACGATGCCTTTGGTCGGTGGTTTTCTCGGGAATCTCCCGTTCCCCCGCCCTTTCATTCGGGCGTTGTTCCAACTCACTTCATGTCACCCATCACCAGCGGCAAAGACCTCGATATTAGCTCTGACCAAAATTCTCTCACTCTCACTCATTCATTATTAGCGAAAAAATGTATTTTCTGTTAGTACACCAGGATTACGAAGAAAATTAGAATTTTATTGAATACATTTTTCATCGCTGAGTACGTCAGCACGTGTCATCAGCCGCGTCTTTCCCCGTACCGGCATAACGATTTAGGATGTTTCATCTGACCAAAATTTCGGGTGATTTCCAGGGGCGAGTGAACTGACACATGCAAGGCGTTCTGGTTGGTGTCTGACGCACCGGCGGCGGCTTAATAGACACAAGTGGAGTGGTTAGTCCACCGTTGTCTTCGAGTACTAGATATATATTCAGGATCCTCTCAGGCTGTGTGTATGCTGGGAGTGTACAGTTGTGAGCAGGCAACAGCACGCCTTGCAACGAACGGGAGGCAACAGCGGGAAGCTTGAGCGCACCCAGGATTTTGTCTTGGGGAAAGCACAAGATATAATAAATGTGTAACAAATTCTACAAGCTACAGGCGGGTGGATCTCGACAAAGTTCTTATACATTACAGTGTACCGGTTCAGAAACACGCGAACACGTTTTGTTTCCAATAACCGCTCAACATGCACGAACACGTAGAACACATAAGAATTAATTTAAAAATTAAAAACTTGTATCTGTTTAATTTTTTTTGTGTGTGGGGGGGGGGGAGGGGTCTCATGTGCCGCTTCCCTCTTGGGTGCCCCCATGGCGGGAAGATGGACGACCAGTGCGCTATTCAACCGGAGTTGTTTGCAGGGGGAGGGGGACAGAGAGAGAGAGAGAGAGAGAGAGAGAGAGAGAGAGAGAGAGAGAGAGAGAGAGTGTGGTTGCCAGGCTCATGTAACTGGAAATTTCCCTACCATGAAAAATAATTTCCGTTACTAACTGAAATTATGATTTTTTTAAATTTTATTTAATATGTTTTTAGTGCTGAGTTAAAAACGTGAGTGAATATATTTTGGTCAGTGCGTTAACATCTAAGTCTTTAGGGTTGAGGGAAGGGTGACATGATGTGTGTACGGAGCGGCGCCTGATTGAGGGGGCGGAAGAATCTGGAGAACCCCGACAAAACCCACGGATCAACGGCATCGTCCGGCACGAAAATCCGGGTCGACCCGTCCAGTAAACTGTAGTACAAGGTATATTGAGTCTCATTCATAACTATAGTAAACTATTATTTAGTGTTAGTAAAGATGTAAATGGCATGTCTTCTTTAGCATGTCCAAAAACTACTTCACCTTATAACAAGAGCAATGGACTTTTCGCGAAATAAATTTTGCCCCAATTTGTTTCAATGCCTCACGTTCTCATCTGCAACTATGTTTCATGGTTATTGGCAGAGTGTCTGTGTGATGTGACATCTGTCATTCGACTGTGCCAATCACAATAAGGTTACCACAGCACCACGTGTCTTTGATTTGTGGGTAGAACCTCAAGACACGCGAGAGTTAAAACATTCAGTCACTGACCGTGAAGCAGAAATGCAGATGAACGCATGAGGCACTGAAACAAACGGGGGCAAATTTTTTTCCGCGAAAGTTCATGGCCCTACTTATAACGTATTAAAGAAACCGCTTCAAATATTTCAGTAAATAAATAAAACAAATATCGCACGAGGGGTGTCCCTGAGGGCAAGGTTATCGTACCCCGAATGCAGAGTTCTTACCTCGGCGCTAGTAGGCTTAGGCTTGCCCCGAAGCATGGCATGCATGGAATGAGACGCAATGGAGAAGTGACGGGAGATAAGGGCGGGGAAAACCAGAGATACCTGTGAAAACCCGCAAGCCAGCGACATCGTCCGGAACGATTCCCGCATGCGAAAGTCCGGGGACCGACCACGCCGGGAATCGAACCCGAATCGCCTGGGTTGGTCTCACCACTAGGCCGCCGGG
>PNEQ01053176.1:72612-86591 GCA_003012365.1 Medauroidea extradentata
CCATTAATGATGCGTTATATATGTTTTCAAGCAACTAAAATTTAGTTGGATCACTTGTTTTGCCATATATGAACGTACAGGGTAAACTGACGATTTACCGTGATATACCTTAATATCGTGATAAACCACTTTACGGGCTTCACAAAATTGAGAAGGATCTGTACACCTAGTAGATAGGTTTACTGGGAGCAGACATGTGTAGTTTCGGCAATAAGTGGCCAATGTACCACATATGAGGCCACAATTAATATGTTTAACATATGTCTCTTACTGAAGTTCGAAGCCTAAGTATCACGAAGTAGATAGGTTTATTCTATGTATGGTTGATTGTACGAAACCTTTTTCTCTGTGTATACTCATGCGGAAGAGGGCCAGTCTACTAAGTGGCTTGCTGCAGAAGGCTTTAGGTTTGAAGCCCTTCTATTCCGTGTAATGTACCCTGTTCACCAGCGCTCGCCCTGCAGAGGTCTGACGTCAGTGGCTAATTAATGAACAAAGTAAGTTGTGGTAATGAGGTGGATGGCCCCATAAAGCAGAATAGGGAACTAGGGTCTGATGGCACAGCTCTCCAGAGCCTCGCAACCGCGCAGCAAGTTTTCCCACGACAAGATACGCTTTCGGCATACATCGTCGCGCGTTTACCAACGTGAATCCGTTCATTTGCATAATTTTCGCGTGCGTCTTCTGCGATGGCTTGGTATAAAACCTACGTCTGTATTGCAGGGTGGCCACAAACCTGGAAAACCTGGAAAATCTGGAATTGTCAGGGAAATGTCAGGAAATTCTGTTATGTATTGAAAATTTCAGGGTATTTTCATCGCCTGGCTTATTTAGAGCTTCCATAAGTTACAGGGTGGAAAATAATGGTGTTTTGAAGCATTATTATAAGTTATATTTTGCTTAAGGCTTACCCTTATGAATGTATGATTATTCCTGATCGTCAGGTTCATGGTTAATCCCGGTGAACTTTTTTGTCGCATTCATTGACTGGACAATACATAAAATTCTAGAAAGAACTTCAAATCTGTACCTTTATTGAAAATATAGTGAATAAATACCCATTAAAGTTGTTTTGATTCCTGTGAAAGATCAGGGAAATATTTCGCTTTCCATAAAGGAAATCAGAGAATAACCAGAGATTTTTCTTTGTTGCAATATGTGGTCACCCGGTATTAGTTCCTACGTAATTGAAACTTCGATGCAGTGAACGAACGCAATATTGCGTTGTCCACTGGCGGATGAAGAGACGCTGCAAATTACGCCGGCACTTACTCAGTGTTGTACACTCTCGGTGCAAACAGCTGGATCCAGTGATCTTCGTGATGTCGCGGGGATAGTAAGTTATGTGTGGACAGGTGAACGTGCCTGGATGTAGTTTTTTGGACACACTCAATTGCGATGCAGAGGTCTGTCAAAGTAAACTACAGAGAATAGGAAATCATAAATAAGTAGAGTATGCTTTAGCGAACAGGAAAGGTACATACAAAACATAAAATTCCATAAACGGAATCGGGTCAAATATACAGATAAAATTATCTGTTTCCTCATTTTGTTTTTTCGTTCGTGTCTGAAAACTAATGTGTTTCGTTTCTTGTAATCGTTGTGTCGTATTTTTGTGTTTCATATATGTTATCTGTTTGGCCGTTTGTCCCAACAGACCTCCTTCCTGCGTTGTCTGCTTTGGAGGTGTCCGGTTTTTTTTTCGTTCGTATTTTTATTATTTGGCTGTGCTTATTGTATTTTACCCGATTCAATTTATGGAATTTGATGTAATGCATGTATCTCGTTGACTAAAGCATACTCTGCTCAATAATTATGTTTTTCTATTCTCTGTAGTTATATGTTCAGACATTTGCACCGCAATGGAGTCTATACAAAGAAAACTATATGTAGTCATGCGCTCCCATTGCACAACTATTTCAAAGATAATTGATAGAGGAGATGATTTATAGCTGAAAAACTTGAGGTTTTGCTGGGTCTATGGGAGACGCTCTCCGACTACGAGGACGACCGGACCTCTCGTCCCGGGGGCCGATCCTGGAACTGCGGACACGGAGCGAGGCTGACGTCGAAGACTCTCGCAAAGGGACCAGAAAAATACGAAACCGTAGTAAAATTAAATTTAAGTAGGCTTCCAAACTACAGAAGTCATTTAACTTAATTTTAAATCTATATTAAACCAATTTCGCTTTTTAAATTATCAACGTAATGTAACTTAAAATTCAGGAAAGCTCTGTGATTGGTCAGTTTGCACCCATTCGCGGTACCAACGCTCAAGTGGCAGATTTTCCCTTTCCCAAACTTTTAACAATGATCTTTCTAACGCGTATTAGAATTAACCTTACTGCGAGTCAGTGAACCCGCGAATTTTTTCTGTCGCTAGTAATAATCAATGTGTATTATGGATTGTACCTTACTAAAAAATTAACGCCTGAAACCACGAGTATATAAATACATATATACGTATATATATATATATATATATATATATATATATATATATATATATATATATATATATATCTTAGCAGTTAACCCGTGGCATTGCTTGCATCCTATAAATGGTAACATTTACTTTTTTAAATACCGCTTTGTACATTAGAGTAGTATTTTGGCCATCTAGTGTTCCGGAAACAAAGCTGCTTGTTCAGCTTTACAGCAGGCTACGTAGCTGCGCCTATAGCTTTCCATGGGCCTTATTTATAGTCGTAGCAAAACAAATCGTGAGGGGCACTCATAGTCTATTAAATGCGGCAGAATAATAATTGGATGGTATGAACAGTAAACTGGTATGATGAAATTTTTTTTACTTCAAGCACAGCAAGCGATGACTTGGGCCACAAAAAAATATATATTTAAAACAGAACATTGACTGATTGACTGACATATTAAACTGCAGCCCTAACTACTGTACCTAGAATCGTGAAAATTTTTGCGTGGTTTCCCCTCAGGTCGTAGGCGAGCGCTAAGGAGAGATTTTTCGAAATTCGTCCTCTAAGGGGGTGAAAAAGGGTGAAATTTATTTACGAAGAGACGTCGATTGAGATCAAACCCGACGGTCTATCATCGTGATTTGTAATTTAATGGGACACACATAAAAATGCATGTTAACTAATTCTAGGATTCTTCTAAATTCAACATTTGAGGGGTGAAAAGATCTTAGATGTGTTTCCGATTAATTATCGATATCTATCGAATCCTCCGAGATAGAGACTTGGTTTTCTCTTCAAAAAGTTGCTTACGTAAATGAATACATAAAAAAACAGTTTTAGGATTTTTTTGAAATCTGACCCCCAAGCAGTAAAGAGGGGAAAATTTGTTTTTATGAATCGTCTATATCACTGAAACACAATTGGCTATCGTCGTCATTTTTACATCAATTGGTTACGTATACAAATGAATATTAAAGGACTCCAAGACGTTTCCAAATTCTTTAATTAAGAGGGTGGAAATACGTGAAACGTGTTTGTTATTATTCATCCATATCTATCGAACCAGTCGAGATATCGAAGTTCTCTTTGCTTTGTATTGATGCCTATGTAAATATCAAAAGTACCATTTAAATATATTTTCCGAATTCGACCCCAAAGAGGTAAAAAAGGGCAAAACGTGTTTTCAATTCACAGTCGATATAAATTGATCCCATTGATCTTTTATATAGCGATGTTATTTTATTTAAGATTGATGCTTTCTCAAATACCTGAATATCAATTTCAAGAATTTTCGAAAATGACTATCTAAGGGGGTGAAAATAAGTGAAAATTTGATATAGTAATGTCTTTTTTAATTAATCGTCGATACATCTTGAACACAGCGGGCTATTGTCGTGTTTTTCACGTCCAAGAGACATTAGTAAAGTCGTCTAAAATGTGATTAAAGGGTCAGTCTCTTAGGAGGTGAAAAGACCTGGAATGTGTTTTATATAAATATTTGATATATCTCGAACCCTTCGAGATATATCAATTATCTTAAATTATATAGGAGTTTCAGTCTACAGTTCTATTGATATGTGTTATTGTACAACCTCTGTGGGAACAGAAAATCAATATTTTTTTCTCAGATTAGTTTTCATGAACAGTTTCGACGTTATATGGTGCAGTTGTTTGTAGCGCCGATCTATTGTTCAGGAGGTGTTGGGCTCAAATTCCTTTGAAGGCTGTGCAAACGTGCAAGTCTGACACACAAAACTGCAAGGAAGATGAAATTAGTGCAGTTTGGCTGAAGTCGTTCAAAAGTGATGAAAATGAATTATGCTGTCCGCTATCTACTGAAGTTTCTCGACAGCATCAGCCCATGTATACCATCTCGCTAACCTCAAGGTTGGGGCACCAAATACATTTATATCTGAGCGAAACTTTATCCCGCCAAAACTCCCAAATGCAGGTTTTGAAAAACAAATATATTATTGAGGGCACCATCACCAATGGTTGTGCTCGGGGGAAATCAGTGTTAATACCACGTATACAACGTTTTCTAGGATATTTCCCGTTTCCCCTGCTCTTTCATTTCGGCGCTGCTCCATACTCACCTCATTTCACCCCTCACCAACGCTTAAGACCTCGATGTTAAATGCCGACCAAAATCTCTTCACTTGTAAAAATACTTTGTTGGCCTATGTGCTTATAAAAGTACAAGGTATAGAATTTAATTTGTACTTAAAATAACGAAAAAATAAATTTTAAATAGGCATACTTATTTTACTTTAATAATGACAATAAACTTATTTATCGCGCAACTTTTAAATTAATAGATGTTGCATGGAATTATATTAAAAAAAAAAAAAAAAAAAAAAAAAAAAAAAAAAAAAAAAACTTATGGAGATATCCTCATCCTCACGCTTTCAAACTGCACATCCTACTCTTAGACCACATTGACTTAAAAGCTGTTTTTTTTTTTTATAATTGTGTACTTTTAATGTACAGTTCAGTGATGCAATCTTTTTTTTTTTAAGTGTGTAATTTTACGAAAATTCTCTTTAGTCCAGAAAAATGCCTACCAGAGGGTGTGACTTTTATATAACTATGTAATTTCCGGTAGACCTATGCTTTTGGTAGACTACAAATATTTCCTAAGTTTATTTACAAATGAAATCCTTGCGACTTTATAGTCAAATAGTTTTACTAGGAAATTTTTTGCATATTTACAAAGTTTGTAAAACTACAAAGACATTTCTTATAATTTTTACACAAAATTTTTTACAGTGCAGGAACTGACGATACATACAAAGAATTAATTTGTAGTATACAAACGTTATCTTTGTAACTTCATAAACGAATGTTACAAAAAAAATTAAATTGTACAAACATTTTTAGAGTGTATATTTGACATGTGTTCTTCCCGTAAATATACAAACGTAATGCACGTTAGTTTTTTTTTTTAATAAAAAATATCGCAACATCTTGCTACATTCATACGCATTTCAAGAGCAGGTAGGAACACTCTTAATTATTCCCTCTTAATGTCGTTAACGAGCCATTTTATACCCACTGTTCCACCGCTTAAGAGTTGTTTTTCGGCACCCATCATACCTTAATTTTTCACTTTCCAACCGCCTTCAGACTATGTTCGCGCGCAATAGCGACCTTTAAGAGTGCGTGGTAGATAAATAAACGCTAAAAACTTCAATTGAAATTTACACTTTTTGAGTGTCAATACGGAATAATTGTACATCAATCCTGGGTAGCGACATTTGCAAACTTTGTGAGCATACGTTTACCAAGAATGATGCATTTGTTAAGAGTGGTCTCTTGCGCCGCAATTAAATGTACGACATTTCTGCGTGAGAGATAGTTCTTCGGAAGTACATTACTCGAGAATCATTTTTTGTTGCTCATGCAGAAGGTTGGCAAAAACTATTGTCTAGGATTGCTGTTTTTTAATGTTTTTTTTTTTTAAATTTTTGCAAATTGGCTTCGAGTAACCTACAATTTTTACGGATGTTTTTAGCGCTGAATTATGTGGCATGCTCTCTTAAAAAGCTGTCTATTTACCGTGGACAGCCTATAATCGCTCCCTGCGCCGCTCGTCATTGTCTGGTCGCCCCGAAACGTGATACGCGTGTCGACGGGCAAGCCGAGAAGGCGAAGAAATAAAAAAAGGTGTACGGTTTTTGTCGTTGGTAAGGGGAGGGGTGGTTGCAGCAGTGCAAGATGCACCGGTGGCGCGCATCCTGCGTCTTGGACGGGCGCGGCGCAACGTTGCCAGATTGAACTGCCTTGTGCACGGATCGGATACTCTGGACGACAAAATCGAAATACGCGTTGGTTACAATGAGAAAGAGAAGTAGAAATACCGCCCAGCGTTGGAACTTTAGGGTTACTATAATTTGTAGATATGCGCAATTAATGACATATTGTAATTAGAGACACCGAATAATCACGAAAATATTTAAAGTCTACATATTCTGCAATAAACTGTAGATTCTTTATCCTACTGTTATTAGTAGAGCCACGACTTTGTCGCGAAAAGATTTTTGCCCCACTTTGTTTCAGTGACTCTCGTGCACATCGGTAGATCTGCGTCATGGTTATTGGCAGCGTGTCTTTGTTCAGACGCGTATCTCATTTGACTGCACCAATCAGAATAACATTATTGTGACTCCGTGCGTCTGTAATTTGTCAAGGCAAGTGAGTGTAAAATTATCCAAATTACAGGCGATGTAGCAGACCTGTAGATGTGCACATGACGCATTGAAACCAAATGTTGCAAAAATCTTTTCGCCATAAAATCGTGGCTCTAGTTATTAGATATGATGGTATGTCGCGAAAATGTTTTGCTCCAATAAACCCTTGTACATACTGTAGTTTCTTGCAACATGTATGATTGGGTCATGTAGTCTGAGACAACGTAGCTGTCTGCAGACCAATAACAGGTATCAAATATTGCAATAGCGGGATTCTTATTGGCTCAGCCAAGTAGCGTAACAGCTCCAAGTACAAGCCAAAGCCAGCAATCTTCTGGAAAGATGAACGTGTGTTGAAAGCCAGCAAACAGTCAAGTTTTCCCGAGATAAACTATTACTGTGCGATGAAATTTGTGACCAGTGTGAACAGCTTTGGGGCAAGTTACACGAGTTATCTGTTAAAGTAGTACAGTTTAACCTCACACGTTGAAGAGCGAGACTGTGCTTCAAATAAACTATAAATAGAGGCACGAGTAATTAGCGTAGTCATCTGTAAACAGTCTAGACATCTCAGTACTATACACACTGGCCAAAGTCAGATATCCATCAGTAGAGACATGCATAATTCGCGTTATATTCTGACAGCTGACTAGACTCCAAGTGACTATAGGCTCGTTCGATGTGTCCCGCTGGCCGATATTGTGACTTGCCGCGGAGAATGCTTACACGCTAGAGAGGCCAATCTCTGTAAAGACGCAAAACACGTAAATGACAACACATAAAAGTTCGTGGCCTTTTGAATCGCAGATTTTGCTCTGTTATGTATAGGAATGTGAAGTTTAGTCTGCTTCCAAATGATAACACGAATTTTGCATGTCTCTATCCATTAGTAGAGACCGGAAAAAATCGTTGGTTCACTGACGTGTAGGCTAGCCTCCGAGAATACCTGTGTATTCAAGCAGACAACATCTGCTCATTAGTTGCTCGCTGACACAGTGATATGGGGCACGTTCATATGTATTGTTATCATTGGCTCAGAGACTTACAGGTGGTGTCAAACAAGTCAACGGCCAATCGCGAAAGTGACACGCACTTATAGTCGTTGGAATTCTAGCGTGTGCATAAAAGAAAACGTGAATTTTTCAGGTCCCTATCCATTAGCTTCTAACCGTAACACGTGTTACCACCACGATTTGTTTCCTTATTTATAACTAGGGCCCGGTAGTTTTCGCGAAAATATTTTTGCAGCTCTTTGTTTCAGTGCCTTGCGTGCGGACCTGCATCTCTGCTTTGTGGCCAGTGATTGGATGCGGTAACACCCAGCGTCTGGGGGTTATACCCGCAAATCACAGACGTTATGTGTCACGTTAACCATTTACTGATTGGCGCAGTCAAATGAATAACAACTCTGCACAAAAACACTCTGCAAATAACCATGAAGTAGAAGTGCAGGTGTACACGTAAGATACTGAAACAAAGTGGGGCAAAAATTTTTTCGCGAAAACTACCGGGCCCTATTTATAACTGACTTGCAGTCGTCAAATATGTGTTAAAACCGGTGTCGTCTAATCACAGAAGGAGTAGTGAAGTACACATTGTTGGCATTCAACCTGACCTAGAATCAATACGTGAAATAATCGTGCCTATTACTATCAATACAAAACCTTTCGTGTTATACAAAACAGCACGTTGGAGCCTAGCAAACAGTCAACTGTCTCCGTGAATTTCCACTGTGTCTAATTACAATGAATGAATTTCAAAGAACGTTTTGTCCTGTTGTAATTCGTTAGAGTAAAAAGTTTTGATGTACAAACAATATGTTTCTCTGCAGTTACTTTCGAGACTGTAAAAATATTATGTTTAATAGTAAAAATATGACATTTAATAATGTTCATTTTGTTGGTCAGCTGCCATCACCGTCAGGTAAAAAGTGAAAATGTTTTAATAATTCTATCCTCTTTATTGTTCAACTTTGTCTCTAAAAACTAATCAGGAATTTGTTACGTTTTAAATTATTTTTAGGGTAGCGTTCCAAAGTAGACGGGTTAAAAATTTGCTTGAGTGTAGTCGCAAATGCATCGTTTGTTCGACGACAGCCATTTGACCTTCGGCGGTTTTATTAAGTAACCTGCTGAAGTTAGGTAGGTTTGCTCAGTCATTGTTTGAATGCCTGCAAGCAATGCAGGGTCTCGTGACTCATTGGACGTGTGAAAACTCTACTCGGGTTACTGTTTCAAACTGCATCAAGCTGAAACGTACACATGTATTTCTATCCATACTATAACCTCTAGATTTATGTAACCGGCACTTGTAACCACGATAGGTTGGACTCCTTTGAACAACGGTAGATTTATAGGTTTATATCAGAATGCTTGGGCCGTCGCCTCGACAGCTCTGCAGGGGTAAGAAGAGATATCTGTCCTCTTTACATAAAGAAGAAAAATAACTTATCTTCATCCTTCTTATTTTGGGATTCTGCATTTTCGAAAAGATTAACGTCGAGTCCACGTCGGGAACGTAAACAAGCATTTATCGAGGAGGAGTGTCGCTGCACTCGCTAACAGATCCTCATAGGGGCGACAAACCCACTTCTGTCTCGCGCTAGGCCGACCCTTACGTCTGCCGGGGTAGGTGGGAGGGGAGGAGGTTCTCATGAAATATGGCGGGGCCATTACCAGGACGGTTAATTCAGACGATGCTGCTTGATGTAAACCCGAGGGCGACACCCTCACTCGCTCGCCCATCTAGGATCGCTTTGCCAAAAGCCTCCTGAAGAGAAGCTGGTAATAATAATAAAAAAAAAGCAAAACCTGCTGCGGCGGCGGTCTGGCAAGTCCCCTGGCAAGTCAGCTCGCGCCGGACACAAAGAATTATTTGAGCTGCTGCCTGTATAAATAGCCCCTCCGTCCCTCGGGAGGTTCGGTCAACGGTCGCCGTGCTCCAGGGTTGCAGAAGGGGGTGGGCGGGTAAAGGGTTGAATGTTTATACCACGTCGCTCGGCGAGGACGGACGCCCACGCTCGACGAATGTGTGCACCTGTTGCCTGCGATATTTCATCCCTCCACTCTAGCCTTCTGCTTTTCTATCCCCCTCTTTCCCCTTCCTCTTCGCTGAGCGAGATTGTCTCAGAGATCTACACTCGGCTGTGTTCGAGAAGTTCGTTTGACGACGATATGCGAGCCGCCATCTTGACCATTGCAGGAAAATATTTACCGCTCGCCGGGAACGGTAAGCCGACGAGAACCACGCTAATCATACATTAATATGCTCGTCTTAGTATTTTTCTGCTCGTTAAAATATATCCTGTTGTGTTGTCCTGGCAGAGAATATACTCTGGGCGATAAATTGAAAGTTTTAAAATTAAGAAACGTGTCGGAGATTCTACTAGGCCAACGAATTGCGAAAGGCGGTACTGCTCTTAGATACAGCATCAACAAACGAGCCCCATACTACGGCCTCTCCCCTTTTATATAATGTGAGTCGTCGTACTAAACAACATAGCCGTAATGTGTCACGAATCTTGAGGCTGTGTAAAATGGTTCGCTTACACGGAGGCTGCTTATCTCTGCTGCTGGATTGAGGCCACTACCAGTGTTCGGTTATTTCCGATGTTCCGGTAGTTTAATGTCTCGCTGCCATCGTCAAGGTCACACCAATGTCCAGTTGTGTTCGGGTTACACTGAATATGCCCAGTCATTCATAGCCCAGCTGTGCTATGATTGGCCGAGCACCTATGGCCAATCAGAGATGATCGTGTTTCTCACTGATGCTTCGTGTCTTCGTTATTTGATACTGTTGTGGACGTGAGTTGCTTTTTGACGGTTTTGAGGACGGGATTTCAAATTTTACTCACGTTAGATCCATATTCTGTATTAAACTTATTAGGGTGTTAGTGGCTGCTTTGATGATTTTGTGTATGTAACCTACTCTGCGATATCCTGTTTCATAGTAGGCCTTTGCAGACTTCTTCGCGTGAACATATTAAGAGAAAAGTATCAAGATTGTTTGCTGCCTGCTGAACAGTTCTGATCTCATGTTTCTGGTGTAGCTTGGACGTTCTATGTATGGTTCTGTTGACGTAAGGTGGAAGTGTGATATGCTTGCTTTCTGGATGTTGATTGATATTCTGCCCGAATGTTGATTCTACGGTGTTTCGCCATTGTCTTTCACAGTATGGGGACGAGAGGACAGCACAACTCCCAGTCTTGAACCCGGAGAGGCAACTGTAAATATTGATAGTCCTGGTCGGAACTCGAACCCAGGACCCTTGGCTCAGCAGCCAGGATCGTTAAATACTGAGCCAAGCGGTAAAGGAAAATATCCGTTTGTTATTAAGTCCGTTAGCAACAGACTGAAGTAGACGGAACGCGTTGTTTAAGACTTTGTTCATCTTTGTACATCTCTATCTCTCTCGTATTTGGATGCTTTAGAGGGGGTTGGAAGGAATTCGGTAGTTGTAAACTGTTTGTTTGGACAGGCGGGAAGATTTAAGAGTTAATTTTCGAGGCGGGTGATGCATGAGGCCAGCGACCGCTTTGTTGTCGGGGACGTTTGAACTAAAAGAAACTATGAGAGTGTAAAGGAGGGATGTTAAATCCGGCAGTTGAACCCTGCCTCGAACCCCCGGCAAGTTACTGACAGCGCGCCAGCTCGTCTGTGCGCGGGGGCTGTGTAGGAGAGTGGGCCGAAGAATCACAAAGTAGCTAGGTGTAGGCCTACAGAAGCGAAATGGCAGGGTGGTTGCCTCTGATGTATACGCACTCTGCCAGTTAGCCTGCTTGGCTACTGCGCGTTGTAGGTGGTCCTCTGCCCAGACCGCCGAGTGATGTGCATGAACTTCGGTCGATACAAGTTTGTTCGAGAACAGCTAAGAGTGCAATAATGGCGTCTGCTTAGGAATAGCGTTCAAAGAACTTCACTCGTGTGTATCATCATTTCAGGTCCTCTTATTCTTTTTTTGCTGCCGATAGCAGTGAAAATTGACGTTCTTACGGTCCTTTTTATGTATTGATGGAGACGGGCATAATTCGCGTGTTCACTGACCTGTAGGTTAGCCTCGAAGAATATACGTGTACTCAAGCCAAACAACACCTGTTCATTGGCTGCTCGCTGACGCAGTGATGCCATTTCATTGGGCATGCATTGATAAGCCACTTTGTTATCGGTTCACCGTCTCCCAGGAGGTGTCAAATAAGTCGAGGGCCAATCGCGAAAGTGACATGAACATACAGTTTGTGGAGTTCTAGCTTGTGCAAAAAAATAAAAAAATAAAACGAGAATTTTTTAAGTCTCTATGTATTGAAAATCTTTGCGCAGAATATTTTAACATGTGTTGATGTGTACAGTACACCTTTATCTTTTATATTACGCCATAAAATGATAGGGTCACCACTGAATGTCTCATAGAGGCGAGCTGTCGATGAGAATACATAGAGGCTAGGGGGAGTGGTGATGCACGTGCTGTACGGTCTGTATCGCTTCAGCACATCTAGCTCTAGAACGCCCAAAATACCTTCACCTAGGCGGCTACCTTAAGTCACGAGTTTAGCCTAGGTACAGAAATATTTCAACTTGAAGCATTCAAACATTAACCTGAGTAGAGTTTCCAATCCTCCAGTAAGGTTAATTCTACTACAGGTTAGAAAGATCAATGTTATAAGTTTGGCACAGGGAAAATTTCTGCCACTTGAGCGCTGGTATCGCTAATGCACCAAACTGACCAATCACAGAGCTTTCCTGAATTTTAAGTTACGTTAAGTTGATAATTTAAAACGTGAAATTGGTTTCTTTTCACTTTTAAACTAAATTTAATGACTAATAAAATTACCAAGTTTATTTAAATTTACTGTTACTATGGTTTCGTATTTATCTGGTCACCTAGCGATTGAAGCGAAACTAGTGGCAGAAATTTTCCCTGTGCCAAGCTCTCCCATAAGAAAACGTATTTTCTTTCTAACCTGTAGTAGAATTAACCTTACCTCCAGTAAGTGTCGCGAGACCCAGAATTGCTCGCAGGCTTCTAGACAATAATACGGTGATCGGACAAACCTGATCACGTGACTGAGCAAAGCGTACCAGTGACGTATCGTGGTCGTGTTCCTAGACATGCGGTGCTAAGCAATGAGTATACACAACACTGAGTTGTCTGTGAGACAACTAGACTTGTAGGAGCAGGTACACTCTTCTTCCAGTAGCGTACAAGAGGCTATAGGCAGTTCGGAGTAAAGTGAGCACTCGAAAAAGCCCTGCTAAAGATCTATTTCCAGTCAATTCGTATATTTCCGCGCATAACGGCTAACGACGGGAAAAGTCTAACATCCCGGACACGTCACTTTATGTTTGCGCGTGTAAGATAAATTGTTCAGTCGAAGTGTACCTACATAGTTTGATAAAAAAAAAGAAGTTAATTAATTATATAAAATACAATTATGTAGCTGTCGGTTGAATTTGTTTCAGTATTGTTGTATTTAAATACGAATAAACACGGAACTATGTTGTGTCATTTCGCTGCCAACCATACAAGCAGTAAGGCAACTACAGTTAATGTTGAATTATATGAAGTAATGGCTAGTGATATTCTTCAAAGGTTAAATTTTTAGTGTTCACTTTATTCCGAACGACCTATAGGAACGTATTGCACACATTGGTCTACACAACACATGTTTATTGGATATGACAGGTAGGCACATTGAGTCCACGTACTAAATGCGTATAGTCGGAGTTTATATTGCATGCCTTGGAACACAACCACGATACGCCACTGAAGCGTACCTACCTAACTCCATCTGATCCATCATTTATTTCAAACAATTACAAATAACTCAAATATTATTTAACCAAATACTTAGAAAAAATTTGAGACTGTGTTCAGTCATACGATACACAATTTAGGCAGAGCATTTTTCAAAATAATGTACCGTTTGCTAGCAAAAAATTATTTTGCTTCATTTTGGCTTATTTTGACAACAAGATATGTGATATTTCAGGGGCAAAAATCTAAAAATCAGTTTGATGTATTGTAACAGAAAAATGCAGCTACAAACGATGATATATAAGTGTTAAAACTGTAAGATGAAACCACTGCAAAACTAAAGAGCGAAGCCTTAATGTAACTGTCTCTTGTTGGTCGGGACTCCACCGGCGTGTTCTTCTGAAGACACTGACTGACGAATGACCTGCCTCCTCATTGCTGGCCACGTCGCCATATTGCTGGTTAGTGCGACTGGAGTTTACCTAACATGTGGTAACTTGGCTTCTGTATACGCCTATAGCCTGGATGGTTCTTTTTATATCATTATGACGTCGCTGCAGCTAAGGTTGATTCATCTATGAGTAGAGACATGAACTTTTCGCGAAG